>JBBPDC010005775.1:0-13829 GCA_037974485.1 Hemigrammopetersius urotaenia | reverse complement strand
AGATGCTGATCTGACATCATCAGTAGTGCACAGGTGTACCTTAGACTGCCCACAATAAAAGGCCACCCTGGAATGTGCAGTTTTGTCTCATTTTTGTTGAGTGTATGAGTGTCCATAACTGTTCACTGCTCAAATTTACTTGTTTCCTAAAGTGAAAGGAAAGGTTTGGTGAAAAGTTTTCGGCCCTCTTTACACGCTAATTCGTTCCTACAGCACTGGGGGCTAAGCCCCCCTTGTCTATCTGTCCTAGTGACGTCCCTGTTTCACAGTAGGTATACATCCATGCTAAAATATCAAGGTGAAAGTCATAGCTTTCGGAGAATAGACCCAGCTCCCAACCCAACTTTGTGAATAGATTAACGGCAATATTTCTTTATCGCCCGATAAGAGTCTCACATTAACGCAGCACGTTAAAGCCGATAACGACCCACCACTAATTTATATGTATGTGAAACTAAGTAGAACTTGGGCTCAGGTGTGTCCACTGCAGAGTGTGTGCTGCACTTATTTAAAAATAAACAAAAGCTGTCGTTTGACCAAGTCTATTAAAACTTGTCACTCAAACCTGGTGACACTGATTCAAAGAAACTTGATCATAATTATTATCCGCTTAAACGCTCTTGTTATCCGTGATAGCTACGATTTCTACTGTAGGGAGTGTGATAAGACCAGTCTGAGCTCTGTGCACACCACCCATTCTCTCATTCCTTATTCAGACCCGTGTGAGCGGCGCAGACAGAGCCTGGATTAATGCCTCAGACTGACGTGGCACATTTCTCCCATTTAGCACTCAGTGAGGGCACAAGTGAGTGTGAGGAAGCCCCGTCCAGACCAGTAGGCCGCAGCCTCAGAGCGCCTAGAGTAAAGCCTGTGTGTGTGTGGAGGGTTTTCCCTGATTAAAGCAGGATCCCGTGCTTCCGCGACTTCCTTCAACACAGTTCAGTATTACTGAGTGCCCCAACACAGGCACTCATAAATACTGGACCTTTATTACTTATTTATATATGCTCTGTAACATTCTTCCTGTCTTTTATCTGCTTTTTACCTTTTTGTAATATTGTGTCTTCTCTCCGTTTCCTCGTCTATGTTGGTGGATGGTAAAACACTTCTAGAAGTTCCTCAAAGGTCATTATTGCAATTTTTTTAAAGAGAGAAAGAAAGATTTGTTTTCTTTGAATTATTTAAGTTCTGTAAATGCTGCATCATTTCTCTTAATCTGATGTTTTGTCGTTTGCTTTAAAATTATGCTTTGAAGAAAAACATTTTTATTTGGAAATGAGGAGAAATGTTGTCAGCAACTAAGAGTGAGTAAGAGAGAGCGAGAGAGGTTTAAATATGGAGAAGTCCCGACGGCCACGCACCGGGAGCCAGAAGAACAAAAATGAGTTTTAAAAAAAATCATATTGCTATAAAAAAAGGTTACGAGTTGTTTTGAAGATTTCCGCGTAAAACGATCAGTTTCGTTCTCAAAACAAAAACGCGTGTGACTGGATCCACGAGTCCTGATCCTCGTAAAACTGGGGGATTACTGTATATATATTATAGGTCCATGCCCCGTAAACGTCTTGTAAAACTCTTGTAATTCCTGAATGTTTAAATCACTTGGTGTTTTGTGTTGCAGGTTTTTGCTAATCTAGTTTGTATTTTCTTGTGTTTTTGTTTCTATTTTATTGTTACTTGTCTTTTTGAAATGAAACCTTTTGGCTCCTGTAATTACGCCCTGTCTGCCTCGACCCTCCACCACTACACACACTTTCATTTCTGTTCTGATGAGACGACTGAGACCATTTGTTAAAACAAACCCAGATGACTTTGATGTTTAGTGAATTATGAGTGCACCTGAGCCCCATTCAGGGGTAGACTCAGCTTAGAAAAGATGTGCCAGGCTCTGCAGCAGTTAGAGATGAGTGGTGAAGAGCCATCCATTACCTCTGGGATGAGCTGGAGTGACATTTCTCATCTAGAACTAAAAATCCAACATTAGTCCCTGACCTCACAAATGGTCTTGTGGCTGAATACAAACAAATCCTTGCAGCAATATTCCAATATTCCAGCATATTCCAGTGTAAAACCTAGTAGAGACTGTTACCAACACCCCTGAAATGCAGAATTACATTAGAAATGAATGGGATTTACATTTAACTTGAATTCTGTACCTGGCTTACATTTTTGAATGACAATTCTGTACAAATGACATTTTGTTAGCATTCTGAGACATCAGTCACTGATCTCAGTAATGCTGTTGTGGCTGAATGCAAATCCTCAAATCCTCACAGCAATATTCCAATGCCTAGTATAACGCTTTCTCTGAGGAGTGAAGACTTACTGCAGCAAAGAAGGATATATTTTTTTCCATTAATCCTCTATATTTTAGAGGAAACACTGGAAAAGCTGGTGAAGATGAAGTTTCTTCTTCATTTTTGTGATTTTGCCACAGTCTCCACTGGGCCAGGACTGCTGGTACTCCACTTTAGACAGTCAAAAGTAGAAATAAAACGAATCAAACACAGGAGAACCACAGTATTGTGTGATTAAAAACTCCACATTTTATGTGTGAACATGAAATGTATCATCACTATAAATCTACCAGCTAATTAAGGTATAAGCATTAACACTGTACTATCAATTTTACACCCTTAACATTAAAGATGCAATAGTTTTTATGCAGTGCTGTATAAAAACACTAAAGCACTTTTCAGAGGACGGTTCTTTAGTTCAAGCACAAGTTTAAGTTTATTTATACAGCACATTATTATACACAGAAGGTCATTCAATGAGAGGGATAAAAGAAGCAAAAGAACACATAAAAGAGCATTAAAAGTGCAGTAAAAGTGCAAATATTTAAATGAAGGCAGAGGAGAGCAGTTTTTTAAAGCTCCTGTTGGAGCAGATCTGATAGTAATGGGCAGCTTGTTCCAGCAGCGAGCTGCATAGTTTCACCATGTCTAGTTTCAGATCTTCTCACCACTAGCTGTCCAGCTACTGCAGATCTAAGAGACCTACCAGGAATATAAACTTCAAGCATATCAGTGATGCATGTTGGACCCAAACCGTTGCACACAATAAGTAATGTTTTTAAGTCAATTCTGCACCAAACTGGGATCAGTGCAAGGGCCTGAGGATGGGAGTAATATGCTCTCTTTTCTTGGTTTTGGTTAGAACTCTGGCAGCAGCATTTTGAATGAGCTGGAGCTGTAATTGACTAATGGACCCAGTGAGGACAGCATTACAAGAGTCAACCCTGCATGAAATGGATTTCTCTAGGTCTCTAACTTTAGCTGTTTTTGAGGTGCCAAAGAGCAATGGTTTTCAAACTGGTCATCAGGGACCCCCAGATGTTTGGCATTTTTGATTAAATGTAACTCACAACACACTGGAATGGGGAAAAATGTGGATCTTTCTGTGGTTCCCTGAGAACCAGCATGAGAATCAGGTTAAGAACCAGCTTGAGCACCGACGCTTTAGACCAGCTTTTTTGTAAATGTCTTCTGTAACTTAAGTTTCATGCAAAGAACCCATCTTATTTTAAGCCTTCTAAATTATACAGTGCTTATTTATTTATGCAAGTCAAGTTACACCAGAAAGTCTTTGCTAAAAATAATTTTAAAAATGTCCTGTTAAGTTACTACATTAAAATGCTAAAAAATGTGAAGATAGCTTTGGAGTGAAGTCACAAAGCTAGAGTTGAAATGCTATAGTAGTTATTGAATATTTCAATATGAAAATAAATATAGAGCTTTTATAAATAAAATGTAAATATTATAATAAAGTCGGATCAAGGCCAAAAGGCACCTGCTTTTTGACAGAACCCACCTCTTTTCTTTTTTTAAAAACCTCAATACAAAGGCTACAGCTAAACCACAGCTAAACACCCCCTTCTGCCTCTGTGGGGGGCTGAGTGGACGCTTGGCATTGCGTGCAGGATCTCCATGGTTACCGAGCCTCAGGTTTGAGTGGCACATGGGCGGAGAGGGCGTATGGACCGGCTGTGGAGGGAGCCAGGCGGGCACAGGCTGGCACAGAGCCCAGAGGAGCCGAAAGGAGGGATGGAGGAAAGGAAGGGGTTGGGAGGGGGGTGCTTACTATTACTTAGATACAGTAAACAAGATCACACATACAAAAGGTTAGATGGTGACCAAGAAGCAGAAAAGTGTCTCACTGTGGGTATGAGTGGGAGGCACCAAAACCCAGCCTTAGGGGTGTGTGTGTGTGTGTGTAGTGAAGAAACAATAGAGGTATCTGATGAACAATAGGGTAGACTCTTAGCCCCGCCCTTTATTCCTAACACAAACCCCGCTTTGTCCCCCCCCCCCCCCCCCCCCCCCACACACACACACACACACACACACACGGATCCAGTTCTAACATACTCTCTGTCCATTATGGCTCATCAGTCGTGCTCTTACTGTAATAAGCTTTGCTGTGTTAGCGCTGGCCGGCAGCCCTGTACACATTATACTTATTGCATCTTCATTTAACAGTGTTCATCACTACCGTCCCTCAAAGCCACCAGATCTCAATCTAAATACTTTATTTCCACCCACAGTTTGTTACAGCAGTCACCGGAATACATGCAACAAAAATAAACTGTAATACAAATCAATCAAATAATACATATATTTATACATTCATTTTCAAATATATATATATGTATATATACCAGATCCTATGTACATATATTTATCTCAGGGGCACTACTCCAGACAGATTACATAACCGCTAAAAGGTTAGTAACATTACAAGAGAAATATATATGCAGAGGGTATGAATGCAATGTAGTAAATGAATAAGTGGGGGAAACAAAATGAAGGAAAAGAAATCCACCCGAGTGTTAAAGTAGTGGAGTGCAGACTTAAACTGCCTTTAGAGGAGCTAATTAGTGCTCCACCACTGAGCTTTATGCCAATCCCACACTCCACTCCTCTCCTCTCTCTCCCTTTCTTAGCTACTGCTAGAGAGAGAGAGAGTGAGAGAGAGTGAGAGAGAGAGAGCGAGAGAGAGAGAGAGAGAGAGAGAGAGAGTTAGAGAGTCGCTCTTACAGCACTCTGTGAAAGAGTGAGCTCTCCACCTGAGCTTGAAAGAGCTTGAAAGTCCTAACGAAGAGAAACAGCAAAGTGAAAAGAGGAATTGTCCCGCTGTCCTCCACCATCACATCACCTCAAGTGTCTTGTCAATGAGACTGTAGATAAATGGGGAGGAATGAGGGAGGGGTGATGGAGGGAAGAAAGCAGCTTGCAATTGAAGGTGCCCTTAATGAGGGCACCACTAAGGAGGAGGCTGAATGAGAATGGATGGACAAGGAGACAGAGAAAGAAAAAACAGAGAGAGAATGAGAAAGAGAGACATAAGAAGGGTGGTGCAAACGAGAAAGCGGCATATGGAGGGAAAGCTGGAGAGACAAAAGCAATATCAATTGAGGGATGCAGAAAGAAACAGAGGAAAGAGAGAAAATCGAAAAGAAATCGGGTTGTGAAGGAAAAAAAAAACTATAGACCGACCGTAAAGAATCTCAGAGAGAGAATTCGAATCTAGGATAAGTTTTATAACCCATGTAACAAAAACCTAAAAGGCAACTGAGATGGTTTACGATACAGAACAGCACAAAAGCTGGAGAAACTACCCCTTATTTACACACTAATGGTAAAAAGTATTGGGACACACCTGTTTTTCAGGATACCAAGACCTCATAAATGCTCTGCAGAATGAATAGGCACAAATTCCCACAGAAACTCCAGAATCTTGTGGAAAGTCTTTCAAAAACAGTGGAAGCTGTTACAGCTGCAAAGGGGGACCTACGCCATATTAAAGACTATGGATTTGAATGCAATGTCATTAAAGTCCTTGTTGGCTTAATAGTAAAAGGTCCCAATACTTTTGTCCATTTTATTTTTATTGTAGATATGGTCTTTAAAGACCAAAATAACTTAACATGTATTCCTGAAAAAGAGCAAAACAAATATCTAATTTGTTTAGATATTTCACTTTCTTCACTTTTGTTCACTTTTCCATGTTTTTTGTAAAACATCTATGTTAATTCTCTGCTTCTAACACCCCAAATTCAGTGTTGTAGTGAGTTTTCTTCTTTTTTTGTCTCTTTTCTATTCTCAGTAAAAGCTTCTTGAAACACTGCACAGTCTTTCAGACCCACTCACAGTAGAAGGATGAACAGAAAAACACATCGGTATTCCTCAGATCAAAAGGGAGCAGAGTTTGATTCTCTCCAGGTGAAAGCTTTAAGTGCTGTTTTTTAAACAGTTGTTTCACTTATTTTCCCAATTAAAGTGAACAATCTAATCTAATCTGTTTAGAAACATCTTCTTTTGTCATTTCAGATGCAGTTGAGATAGAAATGTGTGTGGCAGCTGAGGTGTGTGTGTGTAAATGGTTTTTAATGGGTAATGTCAGTGAGAGCTGTGGGAGTGTTTTCGTTGGAGGACGCAGCTGTAACTGGTTGGTTTTAGGATTAGAAGAATTAGAGAACTTGATAGTAGATGCACAAAAGCGTTGGCAACATTAGTACTGACAAGATTTGGCAGTTATAAAACTTCTTTTACAGATATTGAAAAATGGTAACTTGTTCTTACACTCATTTCAATTAAAAATATTGAGTTTGAAATTCACACTTTCAATCTTCTTTTATTGACGTTCTATGGATTCTTATATACTTTTATTTTTTAGATCCTACTGTTTTTATGATTCCCGATTTATCCATATTTTTATTCTATTCCTGTAGTGCACATTGAATAACCTTTATATTCAATAATGGTATACATAAATACTAATGCTGGGCAACAATTTTAATCACAATTAATCGCATGACTTTCTGTGATAAATTGCAATTACTTGCATCGTTATACGCAAAAGTCAATGATGAATTCAAAAGTAGTGTATTGTTCACTTTTCTTTTAAAAGTTCTATATGAACAAAAGTGCAATAACGTTTGGTTAAAAGCAATGAGCTTTTTAACAGAAGTTTCACTTTAACACAATCACACAGCTGCAGTTCAAATATTTCTGGAAATCTTAACTTAAACCTTAATGTAATCAAATCAAATACACTGACACTGCAGGGCATTCAGGTTTTATCTAGGTTATTATAGAAACACAAGTTCCGATCGGACTTGACAGGCCCGTTATTTGTTTTCTTTTTTTCTGAACAGGTTCCAGCAGAAACAGTCTGTGTTCAGTAGAGGGTCCCTGTTAGAGTGAAGTGAAGAGGTCGAGCACAAAAAATGCAACAAACTTTCAAAATAATAGTAATAAACAAAAAAAAAAAGGCGCTAATGTGCAATAAATTAATTGTCGGCGTTAAGTAAATAATGCGTTTATGAGGTAATAATGCATAAAGTTGTCCAGCCCTAATAAATAACACTGACACAAAGCTATGCATGCAAAATGCAGAACATCAGCTTTCATTTGAGAGTACAGTAAACCCCGCTTTTCACGAGGGGCTACATTCCAAGAGCAATCGCGTATAGTGTGCAGGGCTCCAGATGGCGACTAAAATGGTCATCAATGTGACTAGATTATTTATTTTTGCGACTCGATTTTTAAATTCAGTGGCCAATGGAGATCGTCTCTCACAACCAAGAGAAATTAAAGTACAAGAAAAGTGAGATCCCATAATGTGCAGATACGCTCAACCTAATATGCTCCCAAAACACTGTAATTTCATTTTAAACCTTAAAGATTTATCTGTATCCGTACTGTAGTTTACACTGAACTCCTGCAGTGCTAGAATGTAAATACCAATGTTACCCATGTATAGACAGTACTGTAATTCATACACATGCGTTTTCTGTGGTATAAGCAGAGTAAAAGATCAAAATGAGTGAAAATTAACTGTTAACCACAAGTAGTGAACAACCAAAAAAAACTAGCAGTCATAAAATAAACTGTTAAAAAGTGATCAAGGAAAACTTACAGGAGGTAGGAACAGAGGTGTCGGAGAGTTCCATCAACAGAAAGGCAACCTTACGTGACCTCAGCCTGTTCTACTACAGCTTGCAAAACATTGTCAGGCCTCGGAAACAGGAAGGCCAGGTTTACACTTTACTGAAAATGCCATACAAATATTAGAACTGCGGGACAAATCCTTAAGCACACATGAAACTATTAGAAAAAAATCAACAGTAGGATATTTTTGAAACATATCATGCATGGCACTTTCAATGGTGTCATAACTTGTTTTGTCTGGCCTGGTTTTTCCCTTAAAATGACTTCAATGTTGTACATAGCATGAGTATTTCAGACTAAACATACCATTCAATATATTTTCAATGTATGTTCATGTTATGTAATATTATGTAGCACAGAATACCTGTTGCACTACCGAAGCTCCCTGGCTTTTCAGAATTCACGACTATGCAAGTTTTCTGTGCTTCTATTCATTCGATTCCTTGTACCACATTCAAGATACATCAGATGATCTTACATAAAGAAAAATCTCACTCTAAAGACTCGCTGTAGCATCACTGTAGCAGTGGTTACATTCTTCACAGTGGCTGGAGCTACTTTGATAAGATATATTTCCAAATGTTTACTTTTCAAAACAATTTAAAGCACCCAGCAAGTGACATATTGCTAGACCACTAACACAAAAAAGCAATATTTCAATCTAGTACTGAAACAAAGACTAGTTAGGAAGCCGTGGAGGAGAAAAGATCGGCAGGTATGGCAGCCAATGGAGCCAATTCATTTGTCTCTGCTGATGATGTGAAAGCTGTCAGCGGCAGCAAGAGCAATTCAGATGTGTACAGAGGCATCTTAACTACTCGAACGTGACCAAATGCTGCAAACACCGAATATCTGGGCTGCAGACGTGAGTGGAATATATCCATCAACACCACACAAGGAATTTACATCAAGTGGCAGGTGGCCGAGTTCCTCATTCCGCCTCCCATAGGCAAATCCAGTCAATCACAGAGCACAGCTCTCAGAGAGAGAGAGTGAGTGAGAGAGTGAGAGAGAGAGGACAATGATAATGGAGCAGTGAGGAACAGAGATGTTCACTCGTCTGTAATTCTGGATCAGTTCATTAGTAAACCACTATGTTAGCAGGAGTGGACAGGGGAAGTCACCTTGACTTTCCTGCTGTCCCTCACTCACTCAGTGGGCATGTGTGTCCAACATCACTCATCCAGAATCAGGCTTCGTCCTTCCATATAACCGTTGAAATATAAAGGGAGCTGAGACCAATCTTTGACCAGTAGTAAACAAAAGCGCACACTTGCTCGAAGGCAGTGTCGGTCTAGTTGCAGGTTTTGGCTCCAACCAGTCATGAGCTCACCTGGTTCCACCCTGCCTCCTGGTTGATTTGAATGAAAACCTGCAGCCACACTGACCCTTTGAGGAGAAGGTTTGACAATGTGGAGAATCCTACGTATTTTCCAAAATATGCACAAATCTTGATTCATTTGGCAGATGCTTTCATCCAAAGTGACCTTGTGAGAACCAGAGGAGAGTTCTAAGGGAGGTAGAGGTCTAGTGGGTAGGATACTTGCCTCTAGACCACCACTGGGTTCCTGAGCAATACCCTCAACCCCAAGTTTATCCAGGGAGACTGCCCCCTGTAGTTAGGGAATGGAAGTTGCTTTGGATAAAAGCATCTGATAAATGCCATAAATGCAAATGTAAAGGTGCAAAAAGGTGCATTAGGAGAGGAGATGCTCTCTGAACAGATGAGTCTTCAGAAGGTTTCTGAAGAAAGAAAGGGATTCTGCCACTCTGGTAGTTCATTCCACCAGTGGGGAACCAAAATGAGATCAGTCTGGACTTGGTTTACCTTGTGTGTAGGGATGGCAAAGTCAGACGCAGACGATGTTCTGTGGAGGAGTGGAGGGAGTGAGTAGGAACACAAGAAAGGTTTGAGGTACCTGGGAGAAGACCCAGATGTCACTGGAAAGCCATGGGAAACCAGTGTAACCAGTGTAAGTCAGTGAGCAGTGGGATGACTTGCCACCTTTTGGTTTGATTGAAATTATATATAAAGGCATTTAAAGTGTTTTGTTTTGTCAAAATTGGCCATGTCAAACTTCCTGAAAGAGGCAGGGATCAAGGGTCGTTATGTCTACGCCACCACCATTTACCATCAAATCTGGAGAGTCTACTGTTTTTACACCAGTGCTCGTAAATCTGAAAGATTTAAGTAAAATAAGTAAATAATTAACAAAAAAAGAGTACTATTATTACAACAATCTGCATATAGCTGTATTTCCTTCTCGTGTGCAGTCTCTTCTGTTACTCAAGCCTGGTTTTAGGTGATGGAAATGGGGCAACTATGGAAAAAGCTTCGCTTTCTGTGTGGGACACAATATTAAGCAGGTGGTTTTAATGTTACCTATACTGACTCTTAACTGTAACTAACCTGTTAGTAGATGCCCAGTCTGTTCAACCGTGATTACGTTTGTACATGAAGGCCTTCACAGAGAGTCTTTCTCTTTCCCTCCGGGTCGACTAGAGGACAGGTTCCCCTTTTGAGTCTTGGTTCCTTCTAAGGTTTCTTCCTTTGGCTTTAGGGTGTTTTTTCTCAACTCTGGCTCATTAGGGTCTCCGACCTTGATTCTAAAGCTGCTTTGTAGCAACACTGGGTGTAAAACGTGCTACATAAATAAAATTGAATTCAACTGAAATTTAATTACAGTGTATGTAGGCCTTTAGATCACATTTCAAGGTAAAAACAACACACTCTCTACAGAGGACACGCTTCTACACATTTCAAAGCTAAAAGCTAAAATTAAACACAAATATGGGCTTGACCAAACATCAAATGTAAATCATGTTTTTTTAAATAAACAAAAACTTTAGCCAGAATTTAAGTTTGCTTGCTGTAAAGGATGTGTACTTATTTGCATTTAGGTAATCAACAAAACACTGAATTGACTGGGAGTGATAATTTATGCTCCTCATCTGACAGAATTAATTTTCACCTCTAGGTTACGAAAGGTACGTGTTCCTCACACACAGAGGGGAAAAATGTGGTCACAGTAAACACAGCAATGAGAACATTATTATTTGTTATAAAGGAACTGGACCAGAAACATAAACTAAGGTGTATATAGTTATTATTTTATAAGATTTAGCCCAAATCATTATTCTTATATATGCTATATGGACAAAAGTATTGGGCCACTTCTGTTTTTCGAAGGTTTGGGCCCTTTACTTCCTGTGATGGACAATATTACTGCCTCAGAAGACCAAGACATTTTGGACAACACCATGCTTCCAACTGTGTGGACCCAGTTTGGGGAAGAACCTTTTCTATTCCAGCATGACTGTGTCCCAGTGCATAAAGCGAGCTCCATAAAGACATGCTGGAGGAGTTCAGTGTGAAAGAACTTGACTGGACCTCACAGAGACCTGACCTCAACCCCATCCAGTACCTTCGGGATGAACTGGAACTGAGATTGTGATCCAGACCTTCTTGTCCAACATCAGTTTCTGACCTCATAAATGCCCTATATAATGAATGAACACAAATTCTCACAGAAACTCCAAAATCTTGTGGAACGTGGAGAGAGTGGAAGCTGTTATAGCTGCAAAAGGGGGACCAACTCCATATAGTCTATGGATTTGAATGCAATGTAATTAAAGTCCCTTTTATTGCAATGGTCAGGCTTCCCAATACTTTTGTACATATAGTGTAACTATTGTACAACTAACCGCTGGGTTCCTTTCCTACATCCCTGCTTGGGTGGTTTTTGATGTTGTGACACGGGACTTCATGTATTGAAGTCTCTTAATTTATCTCTTTTTAAGTAATATTTTGGAAAGGATTTGAAAGGCTTAACTTAGTTTTATTTGAACTTGGTCTTTAAAAATATGGATAACATATTACAATAGTCTGCAATCATCATCTGGAGATGATTGCAGACTATTGTAATAGACATTGACAGCCCTTCATTGGTATTGGGAGGAGGCCAGAGCAAGAAGAGTAACTACACACTCACTTAACTGTAGGTTTTTAATGGTAAATGAATTAACAGTAAGTTATTCATCTATAGTATTTATATTGCAGCATTTGTATATATAGCATGGTGTATTGAGCATTTTCTGCAGAGTTTATATTGGACTTATTTAGACTTCATATTATTCTTGTTTTTGTGTCTCTGTGCATTCATTACAAACGATTTTTCTGGGATCTATAAGTTTTCTGATTCTGATCACAAAAATTAGTTCACACAACCCACTCTATCAAGCATTTGCAGGGGCCAGTCATTAACTAATGACTAAAACCTGAATGAAGACTAATTTTACCTCACTGAAAGTTTGGATTTCTGATCAAACATATTTTTCACAGCTTTTCTACATGTTTGAAGGGCGCCAATGATTCTGTATTTGGAGCAGATCTACTATTAGTAAAGGGCCAATCAGTGTGTAGAATCACTTCTTTTTAGGTAGGAATGGGGGGGGTTGTTCTTTCTCTGTATTGAACCCATTCATTAAACCCAGTGAAGCAGCAGGCAGCCAGGAACACAGCACCCGGGGAGCAGTGTGTGGGGACAGTACCTTACTCAGGGAACCTCAGAGGTGCTTAGCAGTCTTGGAAATCGAACCCACGATTGCAGGACGAACGCCCTAACCACTAGGCCTCTTGCTTCAATCCTGTCTTATCTGCATAACAGAAATCCTGCTATTGGTAATCCTACCTCTCCATCTATTGCTTATTCCTCCAGGACAATTAACCCTGGAAAGACATTAAAGAAATATAAATTCCTGCATATGTAACATTCCCATAACTGTTATTTTCTTCATGTGCTATTAATCTTCAGTGAAGCCAGAAAGAGTAGGTGTAACAGAGAATCCCTCTGTATATAAACATAAACTGCAACACTTAAGCTGACTCTACCACACTCCACACTGCCCTCTGGTGGTTAGAATCAGTACCTCCACTTTCTCTTAAACAAGGCTGACAATAGAATATACTTATTTTACACACATGTGGATTGTTCATGGACTAAGCAGAACATTGAACACATTGTTGAATAATGTTTACTTTTTTTCTTTGTTTACATCTAAGGTACTTTTCAGTATATTTATTCCTACACTACTCTCTTCAGTACACTTGAACGGTCTCTTCTCTCTTGTTGTCTTTAGTGTTTTTATACCTCTACCTTATACTGTATACATTGTAGCTATAATGTTATATTTTTAATAATACATAGAACATCATACAATTATAATGATAACTAATGATGTTATTGTAGTTGTTTGGGATCACTTATACTTTTCATCTACTCATGCGCAATTTCCTCTGGGATCAATAAAGTTTTTTGATTCCGATTCATTTATATTTATTCACAATTGTTGTAAAACTGTATAATAGGGTATACATGTATATATACACACATATGTATTGATGTGCACATATGTATGTGTATATATCTATATAGGTGTATGTATATACACACACATATATACATATACATATACATATATATTAGAGGTGAGAGCTGTGTCTATAGCACTGATATTTCAGTGACTTGTCCGGACCGCGCACATGGGGGGGGTTGTTAAGGTGGGTGGGCATAGATAAATTTTTTTAACGGCGTTAATCTCATTGGTATCTTGGCGTTAAAGGCGAGGTGTTGGCAAGTCCGCCACTGGCGCCCTGTACTTTTTACAGACGAGAGCAGGTTCACCCTGAGCAACTGTGATAGACGTGAAAGAGTCTGGAGAAGACAAGGAGAACGTTATGCTGCCTACGTCGTTCAACATGACAGGTTTGGTGGTGGGTCAGTGATGGTCTGGGGAGGCATATCCATGGAGGGACGCACAGACCTCTACTGCCTAGGAAATGGTGCTCTGACTGCCATAAGGTATCGAGATGAA
>JBBPDC010005697.1:0-13836 GCA_037974485.1 Hemigrammopetersius urotaenia | reverse complement strand
ACAGAGTTGAAGAGAACAGAGTCGAAGAGAACAGAGTTGAAGAGAACAGGGTTGAAGAGAACGGAGCTGAAGAGAACAGGGTTGAAGAGAATAGAGTTGAAGGGAACGGAGTTGAAGAGAACGGAGCCGAAGAGAACGGAGCTGAAGAGAACGGAGCTGAAGGGAACGGAGCTGAAGGGAACGGAGTCGAAGAGAACGGAGTTGAAGAGAACGGAGTTGAAGAGAACAGAGTCGAAGAGAACCAAGAGAACAGAGTTGAAGAGAACAGGGTTGAAGAGAACAGAGTAGAAGAGAACATGGTTGAAGAGAACAGAGTTGAAGAGAACAGAGTCGAAGAGAACAGAGTTGAAGAGAACAGGGTTGAAGAGAACGGAGCTGAAGAGAACGGAGCTGAAGAGAACGGAGCTGAAGGGAACGGAGTTGAAGAGAACGGAGTTGAAGAGAACGGAGTTGAAGGGAACGGAGTTGAAGGGAACGGAGTTGAAGGGAACGGAGCTGAAGAGAACGGAGCTGAAGAGAACGGAGCTGAAGGGAACGGAGTTGAAGGGAACGGAGTTGAAGGGAACGGAGTTGAAGGGAACGGAGCTGAAGGGAACGGAGCTGAAGGGAACGGAGCTGAAGAAAACGGAGCTGAAGAGAACGGAGTTGAAGAGAACGGAGTTGAAGGGAACAGAGCTGAAGAGAACGGAGCTGAAGAGAACGGAGCTGAAGGGAACGGAGCTGAAGGGAACGGAGTTGAAGGGAACGGAGTTGAAGAGAACGGAGCTGAAGAGAACGGAGTTGAAGGGAACGGAGTTGAAGAGAACGGAGTTGAAGAGAACGGAGCTGAGGAGAACGGAGCTGAAGAGAACGGAGTTGAAGGGAACGGAGTTGAAGGGAACGGAGTTGAAGGGAACGGAGCTGAAGGGAACGGAGCTGAAGGCAACGGAGCTGAAGGGAACGGAGCTGAAGAGAACGGAGCTGAAGGGAATGGAGTTGAAGAGAACGGAGTTGAAGAGAACTGAGCTGAAGAGAACGGAGTTAAAGAGAACGGAGTTGAAGAGAACCTTCAGGGCCTTCAGAAAATGTGTTTTCATATCTGTAGTAATTTGGGGCTCAGAGTTATTCAATAAAATCATCATAATTCTTGTTTTTAAACACTGTAATTTTTGTAGTAAAACCGTTATTTACAGTTTGATTGGGGACCAAAAAAATGAGACACACAGTAGGATTGATCTGCCTGTTCTCATCTCCTCTCTTGCTGGGTTTTTTAATCTACTCTGGTTTTAGTGTTAGATGTATCCAGCCAGTTTTGTTACTTCTAAGTAAAAACAGTAAAATACAACCTTTTCAAGAAGGAGTGCGTATCGTTAACACACTCAAACTCAAACTCTTTTGTATTCTTTACTTTAGATATACTCGAGTGCCTGTTAGGTCTGGAGTGTAAGACCTAAAATTACTCACACAGACCTCCTGCAATGTAAAAAAGAGACCCTACAAACCTCAGCTCAGGTTCTATCTAAATATAAAACAACATACTGATCCTCCAGAGACCATCATGATCTCCTTGTTTGGTTGTTTTGTTGGTGTTGTCCTGCTAAAAGCCTGCTGTTTGTGGCTATTAGTATGTTTATAATGGAAGTCTTCACCATTCTTCTTCGCCATTATAGCATAGGTGCCATTCTCTTCACAATTCAATCAGTAGAATTACAGAATTCCATTCTCTCTCTCTCTCTCTCTCTCTCTCTCTCTCTCTCTCTCTCTCTCTCTGTCTCTTCCTGTTACACGTTCCCCTCATTATATCACGCTGTATGTGCAGCACAGCGCCGCGTCCACGCGGACGTCCACGGGCCATTACAGGGAACATTCATCAAATTATTGACTTGATTTTTAGACCCCATATGCACTTCCATTATTCATGACACAGATCTAAAAAAAAACATCAGAAATAAATTGATGTGAATAATGAAAGATGATGCAAAACCCTTTCAGTCTTCCGAATAAGGTCGTAAGAGACGAAGAAATGATGAGAATAGAGCCTTAATGTATATTTCTCCAAAATTCGTGGCTGGTTTTGGACAAGCTCAGCCTGGCTTTACCTCTGTCCTAGTTTCTCTGCCTGCAGCCATCGCTGGCCATCTTGTACAGATTGAGATCAGTGAGGAAAGTGACAGAGAGAGAGAGAGAGAGAGAGAGAGAGAGGGAGAGAGGGCTCTTTGGCTGAGGCTGAACTGACAGGTTATTACCAGCTTTGTGGAGGATTAGTCCATAAAAGCCCCCTCAGCCCTGCGGCCAGCCTGGCCAGAACCACACAAATAAGATAAAATAATCTCTGCATAATGGACTAGAGCAGGACTACACCCCCAGCACACACACACACACACACACACACACACACACTAAAACACCCCCACAAAAAGAGCAACCCTTTGAAGAAAAGACATCAAATCTTCACTCTGGCCTAATTTCTGTTGTTTCAGATTCTTGACGAGAAGGAATTCCGCCCCAGGATGCAGCAATTGGAACGAGATTAGCCTCCCACAGTACTGAGATGAAAACCAGACTTAAACATATCTTAAAAGGCAGCACTTAAGACCACACTGTCCCCTCCCAGTTTCACACACACATACACACACACACACACACACACACCCCAGTCTGACTCATCCCAGCTCTTGTGTAAGCAGGTAGGATTGTCAGGGACTTTCTTTTTTTTTTTTTTGGAAGTTAAAACTTCCTTTGTATGCTGATGGGCTGCATCATTCTTTCCAACTGCACCAGGTGTTAAATCTAACCGCCGCTACAGTAATTTCACCAGTTGACACCCCGCAGTATATCATTCCTATGGGTAGCAGCAGGTGTTGGAGCACACACACACACACACACACACACACAGCTTCAGACCCTGCATACAGTATATAGGTGCAGCATAAAACTGGTGCATTGGTGAAAGCAAAAAGTAGCTGGTAAACAGTAAGAAGAGTTTTAGGTTTCTACTTTTAAAATAAATTTTGCTTTAGTACATTATTCAATGTACATACATTTATACTGTGAATTTGGTTAAAACACATTACAAAATCTAAAGGTATGTCATTATAAATCAGGGTCTGGGATGCAATGTACCGGTGCAACCACCTCATCTTTTATTTTTTTTTCATACAATTATTGTTTATTTATTTGGTCTAATATGTATTTAATGTTTTAAAGTCATTATCTGGCATCCTTAGTACACATATATGCTGTTAAATGTTAAATATTCACTTCACAGTCCATTTTTTATTTTGTTGTACCTTCACTCCTTTAAAATATCTAACATTACACCACGTTTACTTTAAGCAAACAAATAAAAAAAAATAAGAAGCATTAAAAGAGACTAGTACGTTAATAACTCAACAGCACTGAAGAAACATCGAAATCGTGTTCACTTAAAACAAATCAAACCACCTCTGACGGAGGGGACACTAACCTGACGGTGGTGACGGTGGACGAGGGGGCGTGGCGGACGAGGCCTAAATACGGGTATACAGGTTTACCTTCACATTTTCTTTACGGGTGATGTATTAAGCTGAGTTTAAAATGAAATTAAAGTATTTCGGGAGCAGATTTGGGAGCAGATTTGGGAGCATATCTTGCCACAACAATGCAAATTTCCCACTGAGGGACTAATAAAGGTTTATCTAATCTTATCTTATTTCCTGGACTGGAATTCCATTCAAAGTTCTCTAGAGGTTCTCGAATTTCTCAGAAATGTCTGAAGCATTTAATTCCTTTTTATGAAAAAAGTTATTTTATTATAGTTTTATTCTAAGCTTTTGGCCCAAATTGTTTTATTTTTTTAGTGGCACAAAGCCGTACGGAGGCAACTGTCAGGAAAACTTGTTTAGCGCTTTTTTAACCATCATCAAGATTACAGATAAAAATGGATCTTGTTGCACCACCAACAAACTCGTCAGTTCCACCTGAATGATGGTTTAATTGTGTGGAAATTTGGTAGAATTCCTTATTGGTGACATTTTATTTTAATGGTCCTCTGCAGCTAATCTGCAGAATCGATAATCGTTATCTATCTGGATTATCAACATTATTACGCTCAGATTGAAGTTGTGGGTTGAGTTTAAAGTTAGGTTCAATAGAAGCTTTTACATTACACTCTTGGTTCCAAAGATAAGTAGAGTATCTACAAAGTTTCTACAGTAACTATCCAAATAAAGCTTTTTAATATTTAATACTAATATTCTCAAAGCAGTGAAAGAGTAGCAGGCGAATTCTGCACCAGAAAACTAGGAGTGCTTTGATGAAAGTCCTCCAAAGTCAAGTTATTCTCTCCCAAAGTCAGTTGCGGGTTTGAATTTAATTGCGTTGGAACTGACCCAAAACTATGAACATCTGTTGAAAGTAAACAAATCATTCTGCTCTGTTTGTGGTGATCTGTTCCCAGAGCCGGATTAAAAGCATTGGCTACTGTTTGAAATCAACTTGCTCTGTTGGTATAGTGGTGCTACAGGCAAGGCTTTCTGGTTATTTTATCTCGGAAACGTGACGTGATTTCTCGGCTGCAGCTCCTGATGAACCTGGAGTGGTGAGTCTAGGAAACGAGGCGAAAGCCATTTGTATTCCTGAGCGTTCTGCGGATTGCACTTGTAAGTGGGATGCTTATCTGCTATGATAATATAATTTACTACTCAAAATCCCCTCTTTCTTTGATGAAGGGGAAAACCAGAGGCTTGCACATTTTCTGTCCCTCAGGAGCTTGTTTTATGCTGTAGACTGTGGATTTGTAGTGTAATAACTCGGCCTCAGAAGCTCTCCATAATTCTCTGCTCATATTTGTAAATTGCTTTACCATGGTATGCAGACTTGAACGCTATAGCCATCGAATGTTGAGGGAATACAAATATCATATCCATCCATTGGGACGCCTTACTCCAACAAGGACTTTAATGGCACTGAATTCAAACCTATAGACTTTAATCTGGAGTTTAATCTGGAGTTGGTCCCCCTTTGCAGCTCTAACAGCTTCCACTCTTCTTGGAAGACTTTCTACAAGATTCTGGAGTTTCAGTGAGAATTTGTCTCCATTCATTCTGTACTATGCCTTGGTCTCTGATTTTGTACTTTTGTACTTTGTACTTTGACATGAAGCTGGCCTTGCGGTCTGCCGTCGAAGGTGCTCATTGGTCAACGGTCGTCATGTGACTGATGCAAGCCAGATCCTTTTATTTAGCAAAGTGATTAATAGTTGAATGTGGTTGTTGAGGGGCTCAGGTGGGACTCCATATACACACACACAAAAAAATGCCTCAAGAAAAGGGCACTTAGGGTACCCAAGAGGAAAGGAGCTGGTGCTCAAGCCCCCTCTGCCCCCACACCCCAAGCCAGTGGCTTGGGAGGTGCAAGACAGGGCTTAACTAAATTTTAATGTCCCAAAGTCAGTGAAGAAGCTAAAAAGAAAAAAAATGATGGAAATCAAAATAATACAGTAATCCCCCAGTTTTACACAGATCAGGAGTCGCGGATTCAGTCACACGCGGATTTTTTCTGAGAAACAAACTCTCCACAATATGCGGAAATCTCCACAACAACGTGTAAATATCTGTAAATAGTAATATCAGTAAAAAACTGTAAATATCTTCCACCTTTTTCTGCTTTTTTGTTGTAATAAATATATTTTTTCTGGATGTTTTCACACAAGGGGACACTTTCACCTCGTTGCAGTGTCCCAATACTCCGAGTTGCATATCTCCGCGGGGAAAGCACTCAGACACTTCAACCTTCACAGTTTGGTAGAGCACATTCAGACGCGTCCGTCTTTAAATACATCTGTAAACTTTTGTCCCGCAACCTTCCGAGTTGAAAATCTCAGCGTGGAGTTTAAATTCGAATACGGATTTACCTTCACGTTTTCTTTAAGTGTAACACATTAAACTGAGTTTTACATGAAATTAAAGTGTTCTGGGAGCAGATCTGGGAGCAGATTTAGGGCTTACACTATTTTTAGGCATTTTTTACCAAAACACAACAAAGCGGTTTTTCACTATATGCAGGTCCTCTTGGAACGTAACCCCCACAAAAAGAGAGGGATTATTGTACCATGATCTAGATAAAAGTCAAAATTATTTCAAGACATGGAAAGGTTTTGGTCCTCACCGTACCCTGTTATGCACATTATTGGAAACATCCCGTGACTGAAGTTCTTCCATGGAGATCTGGGGTAACTTCTACTTCTTAATCGAATCGAAATCAGTGAAATGTGTTATCTGGCCAGGGCTGCTCAATCTGTTGTATATGTATGTCTGGATATTGCTACCAAGTTGATTAGTGATGATCTTTAGTTCTCTGACTCATATGTAACCACTAATTCTCCCAACACTTCCCAACAATCTCAACCCTCTCTTGGGTCTTTAGTGAGGGTGGTCTGGCCCTTCAGTGCAAAACAGATGTCATTCACGTTCTTTGAGCTCTTTTGTCTTCTCCAGCATCTTCCACCATCACTCAAGGTCAACACTTTTGGCTTTAAAAGCATGTTCCATCAGGTATCTGGCTGTAGATCCCGGTACTGAGAGTCAATGTATCTTCCTTCACATTGTAGCACATAAAAGTTACCACTTCATTTTTTTTTATTTAAAAAAAAATCCATTTCCACTTTTTAATACACATTTTGATACTTCCATCACCCTCTGTTCTGCTGAAAGATGATTTGAGCACCTTTGAAGAATAATTTCCCATCCCATTAATTGAAAAACATAATCTCATTGCGAGTTGAAAGCAGATCTTGGTAACATCACCAGGCTCCCTGTGAGAAAACGTGCCTGTGTAGACTCAATCACGGCGTAACCTTATTGCTCGCAGCTTATCTGAGGACATTCTCCGCTCGTCTCCGCTCGTCTTCGCGCCGCCTGAGGACGGACGGCACATTAATATGAAAACTTTTCTGTTTGTTGTCGTGGTTGAAAGTGATGGAGATTGATTAATTCTTGTCATCATTCCTCCGCCAAGATCTCCGACTTCTGAAAAAAGTGCCACATTTGCATAAAGCAGCAGTTAGATGGACAGCCGTCATCCGCCTGTGTAATCCGGTAATGAGGGAACACGTTGCCCCCAAAAGCATATCTGAGGCTCCATTTGCATATTTTTGTCTTTGATTTTGTAACACTGATACAACCATGTTAATTAAATGTTGAGTTGCCGGGGCTATCAAAAGATTTGCCCAGGCGGAACTCGGGTGAACTTATGAATCATTTCCACCACTCTGCTGGGGCTGAACATGCTGCATATTTAAAAAGAGCAAAAGATCACAGATATATGGGCAATCCATACCCTCAATAACACAACAAAGCTGCACGGACGTCACCAGCTAATGGTGCCAGTGGCGTCGTGTCCTCAAACCGAGTGTGATCTTTCATGAACACACTCACTGACTTATTAGATACACCCTTTGTCCACCCTTTGTCCATTTGAACAGATACACTTAAAGCTATTGAGCACTTTGTAGTCCACGTGTTTCTCTGAACCCGATATCACGAGTTTTTGTGCAGCCAGTTTAATCAAAATATGTGCTGCGTTCACGCTTTAGGGCTTTTTTTAGTGCTAGGTGACTGGTGACTGAGAGACAGTAGGACAGAAATAGTGAGCTGGTATTTCTCTCCTACTGCCTTAACCTTAACCTTAACCTTGACCCTAACTCTAAACCTAATCCTAACCCTAACGGCATTTATCAGACGCTTTTATCCAAAGCGACTTCCATTCCCTACCTACAGGGGGCAGTCTCCCTGTACTACTTGGGGTTAAGGGTCTTGCTCAGAAACCCAGTGTTGGTGTGCTGCAGGTAGGATTCGAACCCATGACCTGTTGGTCTAGAGGCAAGTATCCTACCCACTACACCTCCACCACCACCTTAACCTTAACCTTAACCATGACCCTAACCATGACCTTAACGCTAACCGTAACCCTAACCATAATGCTAATGCTAATGCTAACCCTAACCCTAACAGTCACCAGTTAGCACTGATACTGGCGATGTTACGCAGTGCACATTAAAATACAGGGTAGTGAAGCGTCCTAGCATGAAAAGAAAACCTAAATCGTGAGCGCAGCATTACTGGTCAGGCCGCCATACAGCAGTTATTATTTGTCAGATTTGGCAGCTCTAACAGCTTCTACTCTTCTCTAAAGACTTTCCACAAGATTCTGGAGTTTCTGTGGGAATTTGTCACTATTCATTCTGTAGCATTTATGAGGTCAGACACTGATGTTGGGTGAGAAGGTCTGGATCACAATCTCTGTTCCAGTTCTTCCCAAAGGTGCTGGATGGGGTTGAGGTCAGGGCTCTGTGTGGGTCAGTCAAGTTCTTCCACACTGAACTCCTCCAGCATGTCTTTATGGAGCTGCTTTGTGCTCTGGGACACAGTCCTGCTGGAATAGAAAAGGTTCTTCACCAAACTGGGGCCACAGAGTTGAAGCATGGTGCTGTCCAGAGTGTCCTGGTCTGCTGGTGCATTAAGATTCTCCTTCACTGGAAGTACGGGGCTCAAACCCTGATGAACAGGTGTCTTTTGTCTATATGACATATGGACTGAACCTACTCTGATCTAATTCTTTGTCATCACAGTCACATAAAGATCCTACGTCCCTAAAAAAGTTGCTTTATAGGAGAAGCAAATAAATGTTCTTGCTGTACATTAATACAATGGGATTCCACTTTAATTCAACTGGTCACTTGAAAACATTTTGGTGTGGTGCCTTGTGCTCTTCACCTATATTAAAAAATGTGTGGGGTTGGGAGTGGGGGTAATGTTCAGAGGGGTAAAAAGCTTTTGACTGGTGCCACACATGAGTGATCATCATGGTCAGCCTTTCTGTAGAGGAAGTAAATCTCACTCCACTGTGAGAGATAGAAAAGATTAAATTTGATTGAGGATCGGGGAAGAATATGGGTTACATCTCTGCAGGCTTTGTCCGTATCACGAGCCATTAATCTTAATCAGGAAGATCGAGCTAAGAGCATTACATTATTGGCGAATAAATTCATTTTATTGCATCATATTTCCAAGAGTGCCTGGCAACCCGGCTCTTCGGCCAAGCAGCCAAAACTCGCTCAGTGACCTTGTTATGGGGTCCATGTTCTCTCGTCCCCGAGGCCAAAACTGGGTTTGGTCTCAATGTGCTCTCGCCGG
Organism: Hemigrammopetersius urotaenia; assembly: GCA_037974485.1. Classification (NCBI taxonomy): domain Eukaryota; kingdom Metazoa; phylum Chordata; class Actinopteri; order Characiformes; family Alestidae; genus Hemigrammopetersius; species Hemigrammopetersius urotaenia. The sequence continues at coordinate 4,684 of JBBPDC010005697.1, read as the reverse complement.
TCGCTAATGAATCTGAATGTGTGTTTGCTGCTGAAAATTGAATTTGCAACAAATTAACAGCCTCCTTTTAGAGGAGCTGCAGTTATGGACTAGTTGCTAATTACTTTGGAGTAATTATCAGTGGTGGAATTGGCTCTGGGTTGGGCAGCTGGTGAAAGCTGGGGCAGATATTTATGCTGCATGAATGTTTGTTACATATTGAAAGTTTATTTGCTACATACAGAATAAAGTACAGTGGTCCCTTATATTTGGGAAGCAGGGGGCTGCCTCCAACAAGGGGCGCTGGGGAGCACTGTGTGGGGACAGTATCTTACTCAAGGATACCTCAGTGGTGCCACTAGCAGTCCAGGGACTCAAACCCACAACCTTGAGGTCTCAGGGTGAAATCCCTAACCACTAGGCCAGCAGAAAGCAACATGAAGAGCTTTAGTGGAGAACTGTAATCCGTCCATATTCCACTGTGGTGATACTGTAGAACATCAGATAACAAAAAGGGATGAAATACAGTAACTGCCCAGTTTTACGCAGATCAGGAGTCGTGGATTCAGTCACACGCAGGTTTTTTTAGAACCAAACTCATAGTTGTACAAGGAAATCCCCACAATAACACGGAAACTGCAAATATCCTCCGCCTTTTTTTGCGGCAATAAATGTTTTTTTTCTGGATGTTTTCACACAAGGGGACCCGTTTTCCTTCCCGCGGTGTCCCAATATTTTTTCCCGTGACTTTCCGAGTTGCATATCTCGGCGGGGAAAGCACTCAGACACTTCAAACTCCAGAGTTCGGTAGATCGCCAGGAGACCTTTCCAACGAGCCCTCATTTGTATTTTTAGCCCGAGTAGATCAGGGATTATTTCCCAAAAAATGTTCAGCTAGCCGCAGTATCCCAATACTTTTGTCCCGCCACCTTCCGAGTTGCATATCTCGTCGGGGAACTTAAATTAAAAGAGGCAAATATGGGTTTATCTTTGCATTTTCTTTAAGGGTAATGCATTTAACTGAGTTTAAAATGTACTTAAAGTGTTCTTGGGACAGATTTAGGGTTTACACTATTAAAAATAGACATTTTTTTTTACCAAAACACAATACACAATATTCCTACCTTCATAAATAAAGGAATACCTGCAAGGTTCCTTTTATCTGATGGTGTAGAGCAGTGGGAACTGATACGGTCACATGGTGTTCATCATTTTTATGCTCCTCAAATCATTCAGGGAGCCACGTTCTCTCTGGAGGGGGCTTTGCCCTCACACACACAGGCCTGCACCTTTCTCTCGGAAAATGCCATGAATGATGAATCAGGCCTAAAGAACTTTTTTCTGTTTTCTGTTAACTATTTCCTGTGGCTCTCAGGGTTAGTTTTCAGCTACACACACATTACAGTTTTAAAACTAACACACTGCCTTCACGCAATCTTTCCCTCTGGCCTTTCTCTGGGCTGAGCTACGCCTGCGAATCAGCTTTTAAATTCCACAGAGCACGGTTGGCTGGTAATCTCTTAATTGTTTGATGGAGTCTGGAAACATGTTTCTCCCATAATTTGGTCATATTTTCATTTAATCCTGCCATTAATATAATGACCTATAATTTGAGGCTTGTGTGTGATCTAATTCCATACATGTGTGATACCAAAAGACCCTTTAGCTCTAGTGCGACAGTCCGAGTAAACGCAGCTCACAGGAGAACATGAACAACATTTATTAACAAGTGGTTAACTTTCCTTTTAATGTTATATAACAAGTTACTCACATTCACTACAAGCTGGTTCCTACAAGATCTGGTCATTGATGTAACAGAGCTCTCTCTCTCTGTTTGTCTGTCTCTCTCTCTCTCTCTCTCTGTCTTTCTCTGTCTCTCTCTCTCTCTCTCTGTCTGTCTGTCTGTCTGTCTCTCTCTCTCTCTCTCTTTCTCTCTGTCTCTCTCTCTCTGTCTGTCTGTCTCTCTCTCTCTCTCTCTTTCTCTCTGTCTCTCTCTCTCTCTCTCTTTCTCTCTGTCTCTCTCTCTCTCTCTCTGTCTGTCTGTCTGTCTGTCTGTCTCTCTCTCTCTCTGTCTATGTCTCTGTCTGTCTCTCTCTCTCTCTGTCTATGTATCTGTCTGTCTCTCTCTCTCTGTCTGTCTGTCTCTCTCTCTGTCTCTATCTCTGTCTGTCTGTCTCTCTCTGACTGTCTCTCTCTCTGTCTCTCTCTCTCTCTCTCTCTGTCTGTCTGTCTCTCTCTCTCTCTGTCTCTGTCTCTCTGTCTCTCTGTCTGTCTATGTATCTGTCTCTGTCTGTCTGTCTGTCTGTCTGTCTGTCTCTCTCTCTCTCTCTGTCTCTGTCTCTCTCTCTCTCTCTCTGTTGGCACTGTCCCTGTCTTTGCTTGAGCAGCAGCGGTGAAAGTAAAAACTGTTACGATCAAACACACAATGGGCTGATGAACGCGTGCATGTTGCTTTTGGCTTCCCCGAGTGGCTCATTACTCCATCCACTGAAGCGTCGCCATCTGTTGAACATTTAAGCACAAGCGCAGAGCCGCCACGCCGCAGCTTGAGCGCGTCAGTCGCCGGTGAAGGAACCATGTGAGCGAGCGCTTGACTGCTCGAGATCCGCTGCGGATGGAGACTTTACAGCTCACAGCGAGTTTGGGTGACATCATAAAATCAACTCTAAGTAGCTGAAAGTGCAATAAAGAATGTTTATTAGACATGCCTGGCTTGCCACCTGACACACGGTCGCCATATTTTAAGCTTCATCAGGAGAGAATCACTCCTGGATGGAAATGTTTGGTTGGTGGATCACATTCAACCCAACAGTGACTCTTTTTTGTGTCATTTAACAGTATTGTAGTCACACTCTGAGCACCAATGACTGGGAAAAGCATTTAACATTATGGATAAGGTCTACAAGGTAATTGTTTATAATAAGTATGTTTCAATAAGTGTTTAAATAGGCAGTTCTAATAAAACAGTCGTTGGGTGAAAATCCAGTAATTCTAATGAAAAGCTCCATGACTGAAAGTTTAAAGGGTGTGTTTCTAATAAAGTGGCCAGTAAATGTTTCTAGTAAAGCAGACACACAAGGTAAGAGTCCCAGCTTGTGTAAGTATAACCAGAAAACGTCTTAATTTGTTTAATTAGGTTTCACTCTTTTGTCCTCTCGGTGTATTCATCTGCCAGTGTCCTGGCAAATCTCCCACACAGGTGAAGTGTGGGCGCCTGAAGAGAAGCTTCTTCAGATAACAATCACATCACGACGCAAGAAATTCTAATGGGTTGTGCCCCCCCCCCCCCCGCCCCAGGGAACCGGCGGCTCGGCGGCTTCGCCGTGACTGACAGAGCCATCAGAGAGCGGAAGGACAGGTAGACAAAGCGGCTTGGCCGTAGTAATGAAAAGCGCCGGCCTGTCGTCTTTTCCTTCAGGGGGAAAGCCCAAAAATAGCATCGGCATGCAGCATCCGAATTCCTTCCCGCCATGGGAGCCGGGGCGAGACGCTTGTGACATTTGAGAGCAATTTCCCGTTTTTCTCCGAAAGTTCAAGTGGCCGATGTCGACTAAATTTTTTTCCCTAAATGCCGACTTTCGACTAATAGCATCAGAAAATCCAGCAACTGTTTCACCGGATTGCGGCAGAGCCAGGAACGGACTCGCGGCACCAGGTTCGACAGCGAGCGCCTGGAGAAGCCAGCGTCTGTATCACGGGTCCACATCGTTACAGTCCAGCACATCGATTTACACCACCTTCATCCCACCTGATCCAGGAGGAGGCGAATAACGGCAAACCTGCGGAGGAGAGCTAAAGTTATCGGGGTCAAGTCAATATGACAGAAGGGTGTGGAGGTAAAGCTCCGGGCTTCAACCCGGCTGAAGCAAACAGCAGCCCCAGCTGAAGAAATGGTGACTAATGGGAAATAATGAGGAAGCCAGTTGGACTCATGAATCATTTTCATAACTTCATACAATCGTTTTATGCATTTTTGGTGTCAGAATAATTCCTACAGCATCTCCCAAACCGATAACGTTTGTGCTCTTTAATGAGAAATTAACAAGATCATTTGGAATTCAACTTTTTCAACTTTTTTGAAAATATAAATCTATAATAAAGACAATGTTTTTGCCTGTTCATTGATTAAGAAGACCAGGAGGGTAGAATTTGTTTATAAGCTGAAAAGGAGGTTAGATATATTTTCTTGGGATTTAAAAATGTTGTTAATTATGTACTGTTGAAATAAACATTACTGTTACATGTTTGTATAAAATACTTTTTATATTTTGTAGTGATTTAACACTCACTGTGAGGAGACTGAGGGAAGAGCAGGAGAGAGAAGATACATCAGAATGTGAGGCAGCAAAAGCAGAACATGGAGGTGAAGAACTTAGGGTAAGAAAATCGAGTATTTATTTATCTTTACATTTTCATTCAAGCTAATGTATTAAACTGAGTTTCAAATGAAATTAAAGTGTTTTGGGGGCAGATTTAGGGTTTAGACTATAGAAATAGGCATTTTTAGACTTTTTTTTTTTTTTTACCAAAACACAGCACCACGTTTTCTCACTATACTCGGGTACTCTTGGAACATAACCCCCGTCAAAAACGGGAGAATACTGTAGGTATATATATATATATATATATATATATATATATATTAGAGGTGGGCATAGATTATTTTTTTAAATCTAGATTAATCTCACTGTAATCTTGGAATTAA
>JBBPDC010005651.1:0-13838 GCA_037974485.1 Hemigrammopetersius urotaenia | reverse complement strand
GTATTGTTGGGTTAGGCGTTGGCTAGTTATTATTTGGACAGTTGTTGTATAGATGCTCTGACTGCAGTATCTCGGTTTAATAGTTTACTCAGATTTAAGCTGTTTTTCAGGTAAGAAACTATCGTGGAATTCTTAAGCACTTATGTACGTTGCTCTGGATAAGAGCGTGAGATAAATGCCGTAAATGTAAATGTAAATGTAATATCTTCATCTCCTGAAACTTCACCAGGGCCTCTGAGATGTCAGTTGTTTTGTTTTCTATTTTTCTTTTTTTTTTTTTACACACAACAAAGGTGTACGTTTATATAAAGAACTCTGGTACCATCTTCCAACTAACATTTTGAACCGGACTACCAAGGTGTTTCCTCTGAGTTACCACACGGACCTTATCCTCCCAGAATGACCAGAGTTTGCCTGGCCCACTCTTCTCCATCAGGTTCCTGGTCAACACTTGGGAACCAGGAGACAGTTCTGTTCTATGAACCCTTTGGTTTTGCTAAGCCTGTCCCCCTCCTCCATTTTCCTTGGCTGACCTTGAAGCTCTCCTGTATCCTTTTCCTTCATTCAGTCACATATTAATGGTGGGGTGTCACTGGCACAGATGTTGAACATGATGTCAATAGGTAATCTTGGGTTATGGCTAAACAGTACATAAAATAGTGCAAAGAAAAGACTGTGTGTGCAGTTATATACATTGGCCACAATCTGACTTTTCTTTGTCTGCAAAATGGGCAGCAAATTATGATTCAATCTCTGATCATTTCCCTGTGGATGGGAAGGAGCTGTACAAGAGTTTTGCATCCCATAATTTTCCTGGAGCTCAGTAAACAGATTGTTTTCAAACTCCCTTCCTTGATCAATGTGTAAATTAGTTGTGCTGGAGCTGAGAGTGTCCAGGAACCATACACAATGACTACAAGCTCCCCATGCTTTCTGATGTAGCACAGCCCACACTCTCTCTAGAGAATAAATCTCTCTTCAATAAATAATCTATTAGCATGACTGCACAATGCTCCTCAGTCCAGGTAACAGGATGGTGGGAGGGAATCTGGCTTTTTCATGTCTTCACTATGTTTTTTTCTTGGAGCTGCTTTCTTCTGATTTCGCTGAGCATAACAGGCCATTCAATGGCTTAGATATGGCTTACATTCTCAACTCACCCATCGTGGCTGTCTTTCTGTTATTGGGGGCCTGTAAAGGAGCAACTTTAGCCGAGTTCATAGTATAGCCTTCTTTTGACACCTTTTTTCCAAGAAGTTTTAAACAGCTTACATTTATTTCAGGTCAGCATGACTCCATGCTCCAGGTAATCCTCAAAAGAGTGGCTGTGCACCAAGTTACTACCCAAGTTAGTTTGGCATAATTCCTCTCAGGTCCATTACTCCATGCTCCTCTGGAACTCAGAAGGTGCAGAGGACAATCCAGCGGGGACCCAAATATACTCAAATAGGCCACAGGATATAATAAATGTGGTGAGTGGCTTATTCTACTCTACTCTATGAATCCCTAATTGGGATTGCCTTGATCAAGCTCTGAGAACCATGCAGTACCATGTAAGCTATCAAGCACATCTTGAAGTGGTGGTTTTGGGTGACAGCCAGATAGAGATTTCTGAGCTAACTCCTTGTATTCACAACACAAAGACTCACATCTTTCTTTTGCATGCCTTCTATCAGGGAGATGGAGTGTGACCATTCCCAATGTAGCAGATCTTCAAGATACTGCTTGACTTTTTTCTGTAGAGGCTTTGGAATGGAAACATAGGTGCACCCTACCGGTGTCAAGTCTTTGAATGTAGCTTTTTAGCTGCAAAGGCAGGCTATACCCTACATCATTCTCAGCTAAGTAATAGCTCTCTCCTCTACTTGTCTAGCCTAAATAGGATAAATAGCTTTAACCCTCTGGATTTGCCCCAGCACTGTCCGAGGGGGCCGAGAGTAACATCATGGTGTTTTGCTGACACTTAACTTCCACACCCCTTTTGAATGGGAGACAGACTTGGGATGCCAGGTCCCATAAAGCTTGGGTTGCCATTCCATCCAGGAAACGGTGCAACATATACATCAAAGATTTACCTCAATGAGACTTAACAGCTTTGAGAAGTGCTGAAGCAAAATGTGACTTATATAGATTGAACCTATTACTGTGAGCTGTCTGGTAGAATGATTGCAGTGATCATTCCATGATCTTTTTCATTTTAGCCATTTCTTCACTGAGTTGTTTAATCATATCAGCTACATCAGGTACTTTCTGACCAGCAGCTACCTTCATTTTTGGACTTTTGACACAAACTTGAGTGGTTGGTACCACCTTGTGCAGTGCTCTGGTGGCTGGCATGCCCTTGCTGTGTTGTCAAAACAGGCCTTACTTTAAGACTTGCAGGTTGCTTAATTTAGTTATTCTACAGTTTGTGCTCTCTTTCAAATTCTGCCGTCTTTTCAACTCAACTAAAGCCTTTCCAATTCACTAAAAGTCTTTCTTTTCCCTCAGCTGCTCTGAACAGACTGCTCTGAGAGGATCCTCAGATATCTTCTGTGATGTTAACTAGTCTGTTAAATAAATCAATGAAGCGATACTCTTTAAAATGCTCTTTGAAAACTGTCTTGAGATGTGAGAAAGTCTAACTCATTTTAGTTTCTATCATATCCTGTAAAATCAGACCAGGACTGATGGCTTTAACAACTGCTTCCACTATTTTTGCCTCACCATGTCCTTTCATCTGCCCCAAGTTAGCATATAATAATTCATTTCTTTGTCCTCTCTCCCTGATCTCACCACTATGTTTGAATTTACATCTGACAAACATCTAATGACTTTAGGGACTCTAGAATGTGGCTACAACTATTTTTGTTAGGGGCATATTACTGGTTCTCTGACCCGCTTAGATTCTTTCTATCCAATTTCCTCCTGAACCTTTAAATTTCCTCATCAAGTCCCCTAGACAAGGCTTGAAAATTTGGCTGCATCTTGGTGTACTGTTGTGGCAAAAGCTATAACGTGCCCACATTGCCAGTGAAATCCTCACCACTGTCTGTAATATTTACTACACTCTCTTTCAAGTGCATGACCATTATTGTTAAGCTCATCACAAACTGTCTGGCTACATCCTTCTCCTCATCTTCTACAGCGCTTATCAATGATTCCTTTTTTCTTTTATGAAACAAATCAGCGCACAGACAAAAACCCATTCCTCTCTACATCGTATCAATTAATGAGGACATAAGGACTAATAAAACTCCTTATTTTGGCAACATGTACATTTCAGACGTAGACTAAACAGGTGGACATATGCAGATGTAACAAAAACAATTCAGAGCAGGCTGTTTTTGCAGTAGTTCCAAAATATGATCTGTCAAGTGAAACAATGCATTTAAAACATTAACAGGGTACTTTCAGAGTACTTTACAGAGTACTTTCAATTTATTCAGGTTTTCCTGGATACAGGTACAATAAGGTTAAAAAGAGTTGCCTGACATTGACTGACTGCATCTGCTCAGCAACCTGCTGGCATTCAGAGGTTGCACCACACTTTGATAAGAACCTGTGGCCCACTCCTGTGCCAGGCCAAGAGCAGAAGTGTGCAATTAGAGGAAGCACTTTTGCTGACTGATTTTTTTTATGGATGAACACCAAGTCATGCAAGACACTGCAACTATAACTGTCCAAAGATTAAACAGAGCACGGTTCCATCTCGCCACTCACCTTCCCTTCTTCTCTGCGTGAACCCGCATTGACATTCTCACCAACCACTGCCCTGCACGGCTGCACAGTCATCCTTCTGATTACCGAAGGCGACAGGGTATGTTCCACGCTTGGCTTAATTCTCACCATGGACCTTTTTCAGACATTGGTTTCGTTTTTGGTTTGCTTCCTTTCCTGGGTTTTTTTTGTGCCAGTCACGTTGCCCTCTATCCATCCATGAAAATTCAACACCCATCACAAAACTTTACAGACCCAGGCTAGCTCTTTAAATCACTATCTCAGCATCAACTCACTCATTTACCCTTGCAGGCACATCATGGTCACTTTTTATCTCAATTTCTTTTAACCCAAGTTGAAGAAATGCCACCAAACCTTTACAATGCATCTGTAGATACAAAGCATCTACAGAAATGGTCTAAAATGGTTAATAAATTAAATAAATTAAATACATTTACCCTAAAAATGATAGAGTTAGTTCAGTCATTAATCCAAGCATTGATAAAAGGGTAATTCAATGAAAAATCAGATAAGGTTTTTGCAGCACCATCTCAGATTATGTTTATACCATGAAATTGCCCCAACACCAAGGCCTGTAAATATTTCTCTATTCTGTGTTTTCATATATTTCCAGTCCAATTATTTGTAATAGCCTTAATAATGGCCTTATGTGGGAAGACATAATGGCCTTATGTGTTTGGGAATTAATATCTGGAAGAAGTACTCCTTGCCTCACAGACATGTTATTTTTGACAAAGTAACTAAAAGCCTGTATTGCATAACATTTTGTTTCTACAAAGCCCTAGATATGAAAAAAAAATCATAAATGAGAATGATGATGAGGGTACTACAAAATCATACCTTTTGTCAATATTTTTTTCTGTAAATAAAGCTAAGTGGCCCCTAATAATCACACATGAACATACCACAGTGTGAAATTCTTCTTTGCATTTAACCCATTCACATTTTGATAAAATGCCTCAGATATAAGGAAGAATAATCCCAAAAGGCCCTTTCAAGTTGGGAGTGGGTGTACCTGAATGTGCTTCCACATAAAAGGTTGGTTGTATTTATTTCTACAATGTGAATGTTACCTTGTGAAAGTATTCACCCCCCTGGCATTTGTCCACATTTGTCTGATTTGACAAAAAATTTTATGAGCCAACAATGAATGAAAGCCACTAATCTCCAATCTCCAACTACAACAACTGGTGACCTACTTTTTCCATTCATTGCAAACAGATGAGGTGAACAAGATGTGCAGGTAAATCATTAAACCTTCCTGAGGACCAGCCCTCCAGGTCTGGGGTTACACGTCTGCGCTAAACTATTCTTTTAAGAATAAATTTACTTTAACCTAAAAAGTTTTCATTTGATGAGTTACAAATTAGTTGGGATATCCCTAGATGTTTTTTTACACACATTACAGAATTTATAAATACATACATGAATAACAGTTTATATTGTAGGTTACAGTCTGCATAGCCAGGTTGTTTCACAGTCATGTCTCCAATGTCATTCACTTGTCGTTTCTGCTGTTTTGGTTTCTCCCTACATCTAATCATTCCCACCTGTATCTAACTTGCCTTTTCTTATTTAAGCCCAGCTTAAGCCGTCGGATTCCACATCTGTTCACCTTCGTGTTTACGTGATAGCACTTGTGATTTGTGTAATTTCTCTCTCTCAGCCCTGAGCTGGACATTTCCACACCGCAGTTAATCACAGTCCCCAGACTGCGGATAAAGTATGTGGCTGCACAGAGACCACATCCTCGAGCCACAGACGTTTTGTGTTGAAGTGATTATTTGTGAACTTGTTTTGGGAGCTGTATGTTAAAACCAATACACATTACCCCATTTCTTCCTTTGCACTTTCTTGCCTTTTGGAAATAAATGTACCAGAATCACTCCTGCAAGTGTGTCTCGATCTTCATGTGCTTGCTTTTACTGCGTGTTTTAAATTCAGACATTAATAAATACATGTAACAAATTCACTGTGCACAGAACAATAACTTTGTTTTCCCTTCAATGTACACACACATTGACAGATTTTCTCTGACAGATGCAGTGAGAACATGTCAACACAGCTGGTGGACAAGTGATCAGAAAGTCTTTGGATTTATTCCTAAAACTGCTAAGCACCTCTGAGGTACCCTTGAGCAAGGTACCGTCCCCACACACTGCTCCCCGGGCGCTGTGTTCCTGGCTGCCCACTGCTTCATTTGGTGAATGGGTTAAATGCAGAGGAAGAATTTCATGCTGTTCACATAAAAGTGACAGAATATTCACTTTTAACTTTCATTTTAAGAAGCATATATACTGTGAGGCAACTTTAGATTGTCCCTAAAACTGTAAGGTTCCTGAGGAAACCAAAAGTAGTTCCATCACACAATCAGAAAAAAACACTGTACCTTTCAGGTTACAGTCAGTGTCACTACGGTCTTGCTTTCGAAAGGTATGTACTCAGTACTTTCAGTTAGAAAGCATAATTTTACAGAAGTCTGTGGCAGAATCCATACACCTTGTCTTGATTCAAGCATTTTTATTTTATTTCCTACTTAGTTATGAGAAGGTACACATATCCATTTCTCCTAGGAGCTTAAATATGAGGTTCTTCAAGGACCATGTTGTACTTTTGTTAGAGTACATTTATGTAGTTTGGGACTAAAATTTACCAGGTCAGTGCCTGACATAAATGATAAGAACTCTTTGGCACATTTTAATAAAAATAACTTAATAAGGCTTTGAAATAAAGTTAGAGATTTGGAGTCCCTTGGGATTAATGTTCTAACTTTTTGGAATAGCCTTGCAATTTGTGTCACATAGGCTGTGCAAATGTAAGCTAAAAGGGCTCCGAGCTAACACTCAGGACACCTGTGACATACTTGCAAAAGGGAACAGTTGGGACGACAAGTCGGGTGGACGGAAGCAATTATGGTTACACTACAGCACCCCGCTATTCAGAAAGTGCCCAAAGCTCCTTAAATTGCACCAGTCAGTCGACTGTGATGCAGACACCAAGGTATGAGCTATTGTTAGTGTGTCACTCAGTCTCAAGCAATGCTGAATGGATCACCGGAGTGAGGCCTTTTTTGCACTGGGCTGCTTCGGTTACCTTCTCTTGTTTGCCTCTTTAAGTCATGAAGGACCTTTCCCGCCCCTCCTGTACGGTTCAGTGAATTCCAAGCACTCTTCCTCACCCGACGAGGGGCTGGGCTTTATTAACATGGCAACGGTACCCCTGGGCCTCAGTCCTTTTAGAGGGGGAAAAAAATCAGCAAGCAATGCTAATTCAATTCTGCTTCATTCAGTGCTAATGGTCACCAGTGTTAACTGAGAGAGGAATGAGAAAGGCAAGAGATAATGAATTGGTTCTCAATGTGCAGTCTTCTGTCATTGTGCAATTCTCACCTTTCATTCTCCTTTATCCTTGGCTCTCTTACAGCTCAAGGATTCTTCGTTAGCCCAATCATCAGCGATACACTGAGAGACTGGTTTATTTTCCAATATTTCTGCATCATTTAGGAAATAAAAACTCCTAAACGATGATAAATCCTTTTGAGTGGTTTGACTTGATTATTCCAGATTGTACAGAAACGTACATAAACGTCATCAGCGAACATATACAGGGGGTCCTCAAGTTACAGGGGTCTTGACATACGATGTTGTGCGTTCACGTGGCAAATGACAAGTGGCACGTGGTGGAAGAATACGCGGAATGCGCACTAACATGCCGTATGAGGGAATATGCCTATCTAAGTTCAAGAGTTCCATTTGTGTTGCTTTGTTTGGCAATGTTTTGACCTTTATCATGGCTTCTGAGTGAATTTTTTACACTATTTCTTTGTAAGTTGTGTTTATAGATAGGATAGGTTTTTAACTTAGGCTAGGGTGTGTTTCGACATACGTCAAAGTTCGGGTTACATCACTGTTGAAGGAATAGATCTCCATTATAACTCCCTGTACACGTCTTTTTATTAATTTATTAATGTCGTATACGTGATGTTGATATTGGTCAAAGATGTCTGATCTTTTTCACCACATATGATCTGTTATGACTTGGTTTCTCTAGAAAAACACAGTTCACATTAAAGTACACTGATTGACTTGGTTTACAACTTAACCTTTTAAATGATTCTCAGTGCTTTTATATGTAAAGCACATATAACTAAGCCAAATATCCTATTTTGATTAGGTAGAAGTTTTAAGGTTAAAATGACTTTCTGGAAAGCAGGAACTGAATCTTGGCCTGTTTGCAGAAGCACTTTCACAATAACATTGCAATAACATTGCTCAAAGTTAACAAGGTAGTGAAGTATGATGCCGTGCCTCTGCAATGCGGTGCCCTTTTGTTCAATGAAAACTCTTAACTGTTTTTAGTACATACAGTTTGTGGGTGGGGAAGCTTTTAAAACCTTAATCAACAAGCAATAGTCAAGAGGTCAGGGTACAGTGTGCTTGCACAGATCGCATTTGGAGTGTAATGATTAGCTTTTCAAATGTCTTTCCTACACCACCCCTTCTACCACTTCCACTGTGGAGCTCCTCTTCTCCCACCAGCCCTCTGTGGGTCAGAACAAGTCCATTATCACCACTTTCTTCCCCCTCCACACCTCCCTCTCGCCTTCTCTATCTCTCTCTTTTCCCATCAATAGTCCTTAGTGTCTCTCTCGAGTGCAAAGCTTGCTTCTTTCTCTACTGCGCTTGTTATGTGTTTGACAGTGGTCATGGTAAATGATTTAGTCACAATTATGTAACTGATTTCACTTTATCTTTGTCCTCTTCTCTAGTCCTGTCTTCTCTAGCATCGTCCTTGAGCACACACTCAGATTTTTAAAACGGTAAGAATTTCAGCAGTAAATATTTGGGCAAACACATAAAACCTATATTTACTACTTATTAGTATTTTAAATTCAGATTTTACAAGCATATTATAGTATACAATATGTAAAAGTGAAGTAAAATGAAACCTGAAGTGTGAGATGAAATTATGAGAAATTCTAAATTAAGAGAAAAGGATATGAAGTTCTGACATCCTGACTGCAATAACTGGTCAAATTTCATTAATGCAATAGAACTGGAGTGATCCTTTAAACCCTGTTAACATTTTGGTAGCATAATGAAGGCTGGATGATTCTTAATCTCTATTTTAGAAATAAGCGTATAAAGTTTCTTTTCAAGAACCATACCCTCAAGCCAAAAACAAAAAAACAGGAACTATTTTAAGAGTGCATGAGGCAATACATAAGGGCTGCAAATGTGAATATTCATATGTAAAGGTCTGGAAAAAAATAAGAGACACTGGAGTTTCTTTTTTAATCAGCATCACTATGAGTATGAGAATCATTCCACTCCAGTGTCTGTTAAATTCCTACACAAATACCTCATTCTGCTTTATGTACTGATTACTGATCACCTGAATTAAATCTTATTTAATGAGGGGAAAGTCTAAAAACACTGCTGTAATCAACACTCTCCTCTCACAATGAGACCAGTTGGATGACAAAACACTACTAGAAGTTCATCAAAGGTAATTATTGCCATTTTGATTAAGATTGAACAAGAGATTGGTTTTCTTTAAATTAAAGTTCTGGAAACACTGCATCATTTATCTTATTGCTGTCATTTCCTTTAAAATTATGCTTTAAGGAACACTTTGTATTTGGAAATTAGGAGATATACTGTCAGCAGTTCTTAAAAACTAAAGCAAAGCTTTTCAATTTAACACTTGACTTATAAAAGATAAAACCTGAGAAACTGAACATTTTTGCTGTGGTCTCTTTTTTTCCAGAGCTGTATGTGTGTGTACACACTTTTCTCCCATTTCTTTCACCCATTAGCTGTAATAGACAATTATTGTCAAAGATGTCTTCCTCTATCACACATCACTACCAAACTAAGAGGGTGAAGGCGACCATGTGCTTCCTCCAGGTCACATAAAGCAACAGCGCATTTTTCTGAATTGCCACTCACACAACATTAGTGTGGCTGTGATGGAGAGAGGGAGGTTCATCCTGCCCACCCAGACAGAGTGTAATTGGTCAATTTATGGTCAGTTTGGTCCGACAATTAATATTAACTACTAATATTAATATGAACTACTATTATAAGCGCAGAAATATTTGTATTACAACACTGAAATGTCTGGTATTGCTTGGTATGTGTGTTTGCAGTTAATGACATAAAATGAAAAAGTGGCCTCACTCGTTTTTGTGCTACAAATAGTTCTTTTGAAGGAATCAGTTTTAGTTTTCATAAGAATTTCAAAAAGATATGTGTGAAGAACCCTTTTTGGCATGGTTATTTTTAAAAGCACACCTTATTGTAAAATCTTTATAGTTCATGAGCGCAATACAACATTGGCCTTCGAGATTTTGTAAACAATAGTAACAAGAATAAGGAACTTAAAGGTTACAATCCATTTTGCTATTTGTTTTAATTCTGTGTCGAGTGAAGAGATGCTGTAGTATAAAGAATTATGTAATTTATTAAGTATTTTAATTTAATTTGATTTAAAAAAATTACTTTAATTGACATTCTGGTTTGTTATAGTATTATATGGTGTATAGCACAGTAAGAATCTTCAAGACCTTTGTCAAAAGAGAAAGTATCAGCTCCATGCATAAGTGTGGGATGAAACATTTCCAGGTTTTGTAAAAAGGTGGTGTTCCGTCGTCTTAAGCTGGAGAGGTGGCACAGGAGTGCTACTCTCTTTAACACATCAATAACAGCAGGCTTCTGTGAAATAAATCTTTCATAAAGATCAGACACGAAACCTCTATATAGTGACAACTGCTGCTCTGAGTGTGACTAGATAAAGGGGAATCCAAAGGGATCTCACAGACATTATAGAAGTAACATAAAAATTCAGAAAATAAACAAGCAGAGAGAAAAACGAGGTCTTGGCATGAAGCTCAAATAATATACATACTACTCTGGAAGCCCACTGCACATTCCAGAAAAGGCCGACCCCACGCAAGAGTGCCAGATTGCGCTATATGATGAGAAAGCGTATGAAAAGGATCCAATAAAACTCCGGATGCGGTTATGCAAGAGTGTGATTCATAGTGGTTTTGAATTTAATCAAAAGTGTTTCAGACTTTTTTGACAGGGATATCCTGTATGCCTGTAGCTGTAACTAATGCTACCTCAACATTTTTGCAGGGGATCATTCTTCAACCATACACACTATCTGACCACAATTCAAAATCTGCCAAATCTTGTATCTTGGGAATGCAAAGGGATGAAATAAACAAAACACTAGTAAACAAAAGTATCTAAAATTATATTTAGCAGACCATCTATTTCTCTGTGAGTCCAGGGCAGCTTGTTGGTTTTTCCCACTTAAACACATCTAATGGTAAAATGAAGGTTCACACATACTGTACATGTGTAAAAAAACAAAATAAAGAAAGAAAGAAAGAAACACAAAACACTATAACTGTCACGGGGGCCGGGGTTAACCGGCTCCCGTGATTTACCTCGGGGGAAACACCAGGCAGGCATCCATGAACTCAGGTTTCTTTATTTGACGTGAACGTGAAAACAGCAAACAAGAAAACAAAACCTGGCTCAAGGGCTGCTACAAACATGGATGTGAAAAATAGCATAAATGAGGTGATAATGAGGTGATGGACCGATGTCTGTGGTCTACACAGACAGAACTTAAATACAGACAATAATCAGTGAAGAAACACAAAGCAGGTGAAAAACGTGACACGTGAACACAAACAGACATGGCAGTCAAAATAAAAGTCCTCAAAAACAACTGAAAAGCAGTGGCCCATATCGGCCACTGACCGAACCGTTACAATAACTAGCATATCTGAACAAAACCTTTTTGGCAAGTATCTTTACAGCAGAAAGGCAGGAAGCCTGGAGCTAAGACAGAGAGGCATGGAAGCTTAGAGTGTGTGGTGAGACACTGAATGTGATGGTGCAGGTTAAGGTGACCATGTTGGTGTAAATTATGAGTGTGCCAATGTTGCTTTAGTTAAAGGGCTGGTGTGGGCCAAGCTAGCAGTATACTGTATGACAGTGCTGTATATGAGTGGCATGGTTTAGGCTTAGGCTAAACATTTTGGTGTGAGTTAAGCTGAACATTCACTTGTGGGTTAAACCGAACATGCTGGTGTGATTAAGAACATGCTGTGGGTTAAATTCTCCATTCTGGTGTGGGTTGAAGGTGCTGTTGCAGTTTAGGTTTAAACTGAACATAACTGGCCTGAGTTAAACTGAAGATAATGTGGGTCATGTCGAACATGTTAGTGCGAGTTGATTGCAATCTCGTTCAAAATGGAATTGATAGCCTAAGCAACAGGATGCAGACTATGTTCCCAACTAAAGGCACTAATGATAAACCCTTGAGGATACCAGCATGGTATCAGTGTCTATTACCTGGGAGTGTAGCGAGGTTGCTGAATAAAAAGCTTGGAGTTTAGGCAGTTAAAGAAAGGTGTAGGTGTAAATTTAGCGCTGGAGATTTTACTTGCGGAATTCCATACTTGCTGCTGCCTTTCTTTCTGAACCCTGGCCTCCTGCGAGACCTCACTGATTAGGAACCTGTACGGATGGCTGCTGCCATTCATCGGAAGTCTTAGCGTGCTGGGGCATGCGGTTGTGTGGCTTGCTGGGCTGAAAGCAGTGGGAGTGGGGGTGGTGACAGTATGTGTGTGCCGTACTGGCACTGCCTCCTCCTCCATCATCGCGTCCCCGTGAACCCTCTCTGCTGACAGCATCCTGGGAAAGGAGCCATGTTCAGAGGAGAACAGTTTTAATCAGCCTGTCGCCTTGTCTTTAATGTAAGCAAATCCTCTTCGATACATTTTTATGCACTTTTTAATATTTTCTCTTAATAAAACAGTGCATTTGTAGCAGTTATTTCAATTCAATGAACTGTGGGTTGTTTAAGTATGTATTGTAGGAAGTTTCAAATTTGGCTTATTCAACATTCTATCTATATGTGCATGATACATCTGTCCACCTCTGAAAGCATCTAAATTGGTCACATGAGTCTCATAACTGGGCCACAAAGCAAATGGAAGGTGGCCTGGTCTAATGAATCAGGCTTTCATTTACATCTTGTCAACAGCCGAGTGAATCATGACACTTCCCTGGGGAGGAGACGGCACAAGAATGCATTATGGGAAAATTTGACTGGGACACAGTGTGATACTATTGGCAATGTTAACTGTGGGTTCTGGCATTCATGTGGCTGTTACTTTGACATGTATCACCAAGCTAAACATTTCCGTAGACCAGGTATAACCCTTCGTGGCAACAGCATTCCCTAACTGAAGTGGCCTCTTTCAGCAGGATAAGGCATCGCGTCAGACTGCAAAAAATTATCAGGAATGGTTTGAGGGGCATGACAAAAAGTTCCCACATCTCATTCCATGGAGGGCCCACCTTGAACTTACCAGTGTTCTTACAAGCTGTGCTACAAACGTTGATGCCCAATACCACCATGTCACGTGGGCTGATGCAAAGACAAGACCACACAATTGCAGGTGCAGCTTTTTAGCTTTTTGCTGTTTTATTTAGAAAAGTCAGATTCAACTCAACAAATACAAATCAGCACAGGCTCTTTAATACTAGATTCACTTAGTGGATTTAACAAAGGCAGTCACAGACACAAATCATTAACTACGGTATGCAAAAGAAATTTGTTTTTCTAGCATCATCACCTCATACAGAAGCCCGAAGGGATTACAATGCTGGGTTACAGTTCAATGCTGAGAGAGGGAGACAGAGAAAGAGACAAATGGATGCATTCCAACCATGGGGACACAATAGAGAATGGACAATCAAGTCTGGTTCAGGCTGGCTAATGTAGAAAGACATGATGCAGCTGTGGGTGGTCAGAGTTAAGCCAAGTAAAATATAAACAGGGTTGAGAGAAGTCTCAGAACTCTGGGAACTGGAAGCACACCTTGATGGGTCAAGCTTATTTTGGCAGCAGAGTGGGGTCTACACAATATTAGGAGGTGCTATGGCGGACTGGTATGTGTATATTCATAAACCTATAAATGAAGTATATAAATGTAAAAAATATATATCTATATATATCTATATACACTCAACAAAAATATAAACGCAACACCTTTGTTTCTGCTCCGATTTTTCATGAGATGGACTTAA
>JBBPDC010005614.1:0-13842 GCA_037974485.1 Hemigrammopetersius urotaenia | reverse complement strand
TTCAGCTGATCACTAATCAGTCCCTCATAAAGCAGAATGAGGTGTTTGTGTAGGAATTCAACAGACACTGGACTGGAATGGGTTCACACTGGTTTAAAATAAACTGCAGTGATTCTTATATCTCTTAAACTATGGTAAGATTGATTAAAGTTAGGTTTTCCCTAGTGTGTACATAATGAGGTCAAAATAAAAAAACTGAATTTGTATTAAATTGTATTCATTTGCACTAGCTGAACTGACAACTGAAATAGTTCCAGCTGCAAAAATAATGTATTAAAATGGAAAGAAAACATGATACATTTGAAAGTGACAGTGAATTTGGAGAGTAATGCGCAAGAAATTGCTTCATTTTGTGGGAAGTATATGATACAGCAGAGCCGGGTGTAGTACAGTAATCCAGCTGCACAGTTAAAACCTGTGAACATTATCAGTTAATATATTCCCTCAGTATTTTCCTCTGTGCCCGAAATATTATAAGGCAAACTGCCTGAAAGTCTTTATTTTTCAGATCACGCCGCTGATTCTGATGGGTAGGATGGGGCGGCCTGCAGGTGAGACACTTTATCGACCTGAAATGTAACCTTTGGCCTGTTAAATATAACACACAAAATAATATTTTACTTAAAATCAACAGCTTTCATGTTAAAAAAAAGTCTGCAACATTTATTTATTTATTGAAGTGTTCTATTATGTTACATTTTTGTTTTCTGACAGGTTTTGGAAATTTATATATTTTTTATTGCCAAGCAAATTATTAATGTATGTATATAACATTTAGATAATACATTTATTGGCCTTAAGGGAGAAGACACCACCCTTGTCAATAGATGGGACTTTTAGTATTTGTTTGTTAATCAGATAGAACTGCAAGACAAAAGGATTTGTTCGTTATCAAACAGACAATACACTGATTTATAGTAGTGAAACTCCTGGTACAGATTCAAATATTCCCCATAGATAAAGTAGGAAGACTACATACTACCTGCAAAAAAATAAAGAAATTACGTAATGAAATATTTATGAAAAAATATAAAAATCACAACCTCCAGGCATTAGAGAGACTAACTGGTTCAATAAGATCCCAAATAAATATTTTGCCTCCATTTAATTGTTTGGTTATTTAAGCTCAACCTTTAAGATTCAGAATCTAATGGGGCAAAATAGAATTAGAGCACATGTGGTTGCCTTAATTAAATAGAAACTTTTACTTGATTTTTTTCCTTGTGCCAGACTAAACATGTGTCTGTCTTTGCAGAGGTGGCGGATGTTTGTGCGTTCTTGGCCTCAGATGACAGTCAGTACGTCACTGGTGTCAGCGTTGAAGTTGCAGGTGATTCGTTTTTCTTCCTTAATATTTCAGTTATTCAGTTTGTGACCCAGTCACACTGTTTTATTATTGTTTATTTTATTCCATCCATTTTTGGAGCCACTTCTCCTCTTAGAGCTTTCAAAATATGAGCAAGGTTCCAACTTTGAAATGTATGTTAACAGTCGGTGTGTTGCCCTTGCACGCCATAAATCAATCAGATGATTGCCGCTGAGTATTGGTGGTTTAAAAAATCGATTTTTGTGATCAAGCGGAGTGTGTATTTATAGAGAGTTAGTGTGAAGTCACTGTATGGTGCCTGAAAAGGTGCGTATCAAAAATTACACATCAATCATAAAACAGACTCGAAGACGGTGAGAGAGATGAGAGTTTGAGAGTTTTTGGCTTGAGTGGAGTTCTCTGTTATATCAGTGCAGTTTGAAAAGAGGTGAGAGAGCCGGTGGCCTTACGCGTACTGTAAAAAAAAAAAAAACGGATCAAACACACAGAAACTAAAGCTCGGGTCAGCGATACAAAATAGACCTGTGTGACTGTTTGAAGTGGTTTAATCACAAATAATTAACCCGTTAATGTTGCACCGACTCGGCCGTCCTCGACCCAGTAGCTCTACAGGTAGCGCCCGCTGAACCATAACATCGCAAGTTTGACACAACCAGGAAACCAGTGTTTGAGTTTTATAGCAACCATGCAGACTTCGCATTTTTCACCCATGTGCATTATTTTCATTTTGTCTTTCAATTACATCTAAATGATTATTTGATTCTAATTACTTTTCCTTCACCACTTCTACAGGAGGCCTGTTCATTGGCTGATAGCTGCCCTAGTAACAACGAAACTACAAGATCACCTCTGTTATACACAACCTCTTATACACGACCATGTCAATGTAAATTTTGTCTTACTACTTTAAAACTATTGATATGAATAATATAATCAAAGTAAATAAATGGACAAATGTTTAACTAAATATTTGGTGTTTAAATTGTTGGAAGGAGTCAGAATCTCTAGCCGCCAAGTACGGATTTACAAGCAGCAGTTACAGAAGTATTAATATGAATTGCAGTAAAAATGTGACTCTTTTACTCAAGACTCAGCAGTAAGTGGCAGGAAAAGTGCTCAGGAAAGGTGCTTCTGTGCTTCTTTAGCATATCTTCTTAAGCACATACCACAGGATCCTTAACAAAAGAAGAGTAGATCCCATCCCACAGTTCCTGACACACCAGTAGTTTCACCACAATAAACCCTCATTCTTATGTATTTGCTTGTATGTATGAGTGACACACAAAACTAAATAAGAAATGACCAGCAGGGGGAAACATTTACACATAAAAGCTTTAAGTGTTTGCAAATGAGGCAGTGGATGTTTCTAAGCTATTTCTTGTTTAGGGGAATAAGAAAATGTTACTAGAAAACCAAAGACTGGATACATTTTATGGAGGGCAGGTTTCTTAATCACTGCAAGGAAATTGGCTAGTTCTAAATTCATCCATCCATTATTTGAGCTGGTGTGCTGTGAGAAGAGCTGAGGTGTGAAGAGACTGTGGCTCTTAGACGCTCCTTGTGTCGGCAGCTTGTTCTGTGCTCTTTGAGTACCTGGGACTCGTGGCTGAAACGCCCCTTACTTGGCACCTTGGTTGCGAATGGTGCATGACTCACTATAAATACTTACACTGCACTCCAGTAATCTGGACAGCGTCATGGGGAATGTGGAGACTGCAGTCGCAAGTAAGTGTTTTAACGTTTAACTTTTAATTTCACTATTATTGCTTCTTGTGTGGACCTCCCTGAGGTCACTACAATATTCAGCTTATCTTCCCTCCTGTGAGGTGGTGGAATTGTCAGTCTGGAGTCAATAAATCTGATTTCATTTGCTAACCAGCTAGCCCTTGATCTACTTGATCTCACTGAAACCTGGATCTGGCCAGAAAACTCAGCGACCCGCAGCTGCATGCTCTACCAACTATGCACACTTTCATACCTCTGGTCGCTCTGGACAAGGAGGCGGAACAGACATTCTCATTTCCACTAAATTATCACCATCACTGCCTTCTAACAGCAACGTCTCTTTAGAATACAATTCAATCCTAGTATCTGCTCCTGTGAAACTGTAATAGCTGTCTATCGTCCATCTGGACGTTTAAGGAATTTTGAACTAGACACTTGACTATGACTGTCCATTACTCATCCTAAGACATCCGAATATTCACCTTGACAGTCTCAGCTCAGCTGATTGTATTGTCCTGATCTGCACTTTTGACCTCCGGGTTTTCAGAGTCTCGCAAAACACTCAAACTCATTCTCAACAGGAGCTTACTTTTACTCCTCCACACATCTCTGATCGTATTCATTTCACACTCTGGCTTCCTGCACAGTCCCCTGTTCCTCAGGTCTCATACTGAGACATTCGTTCTGTTCGTTCTTCATCAGCGGTCGCCTTTGCATTGCCTCCTCTCAGCTCGTTCTCCTCACACAAGGTCAGTGATGCCACAGAATCTGTGTTCTACATTAATTTCGTGTCTTGATAGAGTGTATCCACTGTCCATTAAACCAATTTGCTCTCGCCTCACTCAAGGCTGCCAGAGACGATTCGAAGGCTGTGCACTGAGCAGCTGAGAGAAATGAGCACAGTTACACCGCTGACCTCAAAACTATCACTCACTCCTGTCATCCTTCTCATCCAGCGGCATTAACACCAAAGCCACATTCTACAACTACACATGAGAACTTGTTTTTTTTTTCCATGTGAATTTCAGTGCATCCAGTAGGACAGTGGTCACAGAAACCAAAGTCTTAAACAACTGCAATCTTGTCATATAAATCTATTGGACAGAATTACATCAGTCAGCGCAGCCTTTGTTGGTCCTCGAAGTGTTAGCCTTGTTGAGTCAGTGTTTAACTGTGTAAGGGTACATTTGCCACATATGTCTTTTAAGTGATCAGATGCATTAGACACAAGACCGTGAAAGTGCGGCAAGTGGTGTCCATGCTAGGCTAAAGGCTAATGCTAGCCAGCTAGCTATTCAATTCAGTTGAATTTTGTTTACGTAGAGTTTTTTACAACCAACATTGTCACAAAACACCTTCACAGAATCCAGGCCTTAGCCTCAGTGAACAAGCCAGGGGCAACAGAGGCAAGGAAGAACTCTCTTAACTGGAGGAAGAAGGTATGACCTTAACTATAGAACTGATTAGCTGTCAGTGGCTAACAGAATGGTGCAGTTAAGACTCAGCAGAGGTAGATTTCATTGGATGAGTAGCTTGAAAGTCCACAACAACTGCAACAACAATCTCCACCGGAGCTTTTAACAGTAGAACTGAACCAGCCGACCCCATCAATGCTACTGGCCAGTGTTTGCTCCCTGGATGATAAAGTGGAAGACATCTGATCTTCTCGTTGTTAATTTAGAGACTGCTGTGTTTTTATGGAGACATGGTTATGCGGCAGAGTTCTGGGCTACTCAAATTAAGAACATGCTAAAAATTGTGAGGTGAGGGATTTTGAGTTTACATCAACACTGACTGTGTTGAATGCTGTGCTGGTCTCTAGTTACTGCTGGAGTTTGTGATTGTTAGATGCAGCTTTGTTTATTTCCTGTGAGAATCATCATGCTCATAGTCACGGTGGACATCCCAACCAGTGCTAACGCAAACAACTCCCTGGCCGAACTTTATAGAGCCGTCAGTGAGCTCCAAAACTCTCATCCAGATGGACTGCGTATTGCCAGTTAGTCTAAAGTTGGTTCTCCCTACATTCCATCAGTATTTGCACGTTGCAGTGATGGAGGGTGAACATGCTGGACAGTGTTTGCACAATCATCACTGGTGCAGACCACACCGAGCCCCATCCCCAACTCGGCTACTCAGGTAACATCTCTGTTGTGCTGATCCCAGACTGCTTGTCAGGGGGTGCCAAGTCCATTCTGAAGCAGACAAAGATCTGGCTCCAGGTGCCATCTCCACTCTTCAGGACTACTTTAAACAGGTAGAAAATGCATTTATGATACTGTCTCCAAGACTATCACCACCCTCCCCAACCAAAAGTCATGGATGACTCTGGAGACTGTGTGCTGCTGGCAACCCGAGACCCCTCCTTTGGATAAGGTGATGAGGCTGCCCTGAGAACAGCTTGGGCCAACACGTCTTGGGGAAGTACAAGGTATCGTCCTAGAGGCTGCAGAGAATGCAGTTCCTCTTCCACTTGTTACATCCCCAGATCGAGGCAAACATTAAATGGGTTCACCCAACTGTTAGACAAACACAGCCCAACACAACACCAGTCATTTACTCAGGCAAACACGCAAGAGGCATTGTGTGATCTGCTTCTATGGAAGGGGGTCAATGGACGGCAATAAAGGAATGAAAATAAAATTAGTCTTAAAATCTTTTCATCCCTAAACCCCCAGAGTAAGAGTAAGTTACTAGGCTACCTCAACCCTAACCAAGGATCCAGAGTGTGGCGTCCAACCATAAGCTGGCGTAGCTAGACAGGGTACAACCCTACCTATGAAACTGTAGGTGCACACAGTCTAACCTGGACGCTAAGTGTAACATAACAGGCAACCCTAAAAAGATACTCCTAAATTATCAATCTCCAATTAAAGTGAATTCCCTGCCCATACCAGGTGTTCTGGAGGTCATGGGTTCTAATCCTACCTTCAGCAAACCACCACTGGGTTCCTGAGCAAGAGACTGCCCCCTGTATATAGAGAATGGAAGTGTCTGATAAATGTAAATGAGGTGCACCTTAAAATAGCTTCTATAATTAGAAGGATAATTCAGACAGAGAGTGAGACTGAAATAAAACTTTATCTAGGAAGCAAAGTTCAAAGGCTCAGTGGCTTTTCAGAAATTATGCAATCATGGCAGAGCTTTAAACATGCACCCAATAAATGTCTTTTTTATGAATATATTAATATAAAACTAGATTTAAATGGGAATATTATTCTGTTTCTGTATTTCATTCACGGAGCAACTGGACAAGATTTACTGGAGGCGATTTAGAAACTGACATGGAAAAATAGATGGTTACATAAACAATTGCAAAAGTATTTGGAACACCATTTTTAAAAACTGTGTATCATTTCATGAATTAAATACAAGTTTTTGTTGTTTAATGTGTAACCAATGTGACCCATTCCTGCCTTTGTGATCATTTGGTGAAAAATGTCACTTTTAGCAGCTTTTTATTCCATAAAATGAGGAAACAAGCAGTAAACACTGTAAATAAAAACAAATGAGTCAAAGAGATCTTTTTAAAAAGATGATATATTACAGAAACATAAAAAAATACTTACACACATACAATAATCTTTTTTTCCCAGCACCATTTTAAGACATAGATGTTTGTCTTTTAAGAACACAGCACATCCCTCCTCAGTGTTTCCCTTTGAGAAGACTACGCCACTAAAGATTTTGTATAGCCTGTCCTTTCTCTGTTATACATAAAACCAAAAAATACCAAAAAAAGTACATTTTGCATCACATCATGCTGATAACTTTAATATTTTATTTTCCTATCCCTCCAACATGCTCTGGCCTCCTCACTGTGGCTCTTAAAGAAGAGCTGTTTGTTTTTTACCGTTTCCATTTCTGCAATCTTCTCAAAAATAGTACTAACTTAGTAAAATCCCCTGGACTGTAAACTTGTTTCACCAGTGAAGAGAAGAGTGTCGTGTACACAGAAGGCAGATTAGATATCTTGAGTTTTAATGTTTAGATTTGATGAACCGGAGAAAACTACAGGAAATAAATACAGATGAAATACCACATTTTTATTTTGTATTGTAATAGTGTCTGGTCTTGTAGTTAGCATTCTGGCTCACCTTCATAAAAATAAATACAATACAATAGCGTTACTGTACAAATGGTTTCTAACGCACATTTCCAGCTGGAATACTGCCGATGAGGGAGGTCAGTAACGGTGAAATGAGGAGTTTGGTGGAAATACTGGTCACTTTAGGTGGATCCAACAGAGAAAATTAATTCCACTTCAAAAACATATTGGTTTTATGCCACATTTTCATGTGCCTCATGCTTGAATACTAAAATCCACCGTCTTCTCGATAAACACTCGTCTGGTAAGTTGGCATGTTTACAAAATCTCAACCTGTAAAAAACAGTTTTAATCACTCTATAAGACATGTACACATCACTAACAGGGGTTACAGGGGTTTTGAATTCACTGCACATATTTAGGCACAACAAAACAGTCATACAGTACAAAAACACTGCAGGTAGGGTTTTATTACAGTCAGGAGAAGGTAATGGTTTGAGCTGAACCACATCTGATTCCAACCAGACACACCGGAGTTAAAAAAAAAAAGGTCCTCTTTATCCATATGGCTTAAATTTCACTGTCTATCTTAAAACATGACTTTACTTTGCCTCTGGTTCTCAGTATGAACTTCTATTTCTGGAAGTCGTCGTATTAAAAGAAGGTGGGATGTATGAAGAGGCAGGTTTTGTATGAAAATAAGTGTGAGGCAGATGCAGAGAGGTAAGGCACTTCAGAAGAGCGACAGCGAGGATGGGAGATGGGGGAGAGAGGTTTCTGAATCTGGGTGTTTTGATGGCTTTGCACCAGGACCGGCCACTTTTGAGCGACAGCTTGTGGCAGAATTCTCCGTTTGGTGACGCACATCCATGCAGGTCGTCACTTCGGCTCTCTTCTCTGCACTTTCCGTTCATCGAGATGTTGAAGGACATTTTCCCTGGGCCTGTGCTTATTTGGGTTCACAATAGTATGTGTGTGTGTATGTGTGTATATGTGTGTAAATTCCACATCTTAGATCGTCACTGAGCATGTTTTCATTTTGCCACACCTTTAGGGGCTGTAATTTCTGGTGGTTTTAAGTGTGTGTGTGTGTGTGTGTCAGTGTGTGTGTCTGTGTGTGTGTTTGGGCATGAATGTCCAAGTCTGTCTGTTTGCGTGCTTTCCCTTGTGTCTATATTTGGTCTTTTACTCTTTGCATGCATTTTAAGTTTACCCCAGAAAACAGACAGGTCCCACTTCAAAACCAAACTTCTGATCAATCTTGCCAAAGTCTGTGATCTTGATGTCCAAGAAAGGAAGCTGTTCCACCTGCGGCGTATTTATCTCCAGCACTGTCCTGTCGTGACCTTTGCGATACTAGATACAAACAGAAGAAAGAAGAATTGATACAGAAGTTTTTTGTCAGTATGAAAGTGAATTATAATCACTGAATCCTCACTACAGTTACTGTTCAAAATTTAGTCTCAAATGCTTTGAAAATACTTGATTTTTCTTGTTTAGCAGAAAAATATTAGACATTTCTTTTAAGCTCTTTTGACTGTTTGACATGTTCTGTCTGATGTAATAGAAAAGACCCCCTTCATTCCTCACAAACATTTAGAGCTCAGCCAGGAAGCTGGAATGACAACATTATAGCCTCTCCAGGGCAGAACAGCACTGTTTACGTTTGAAAGAAGGGTCATGACTTACAGAGCAGCCATCGGAGAGGGCCTTGATGTAGGGGTTGGTCTCGTAACTGAGCTCTTCGTCGTTAGCGCCCAGGAAGTGCAGTGCCCTCTGGTGGCTGTTGCCGGCGGACAGGTCGGCCCAGGCGGCAGAGCGCTGGCAGTGGTAGGTGAGGTTCTGGCGAGCCTGAACACTGAGCAGTCTCAAGAAGCCCAGCTGGACCACGCCCACAGGTTCACCAGCAGAATCCACATACGAGAACTGAAAAATACCAAAAATACTAATTAAAGTAAAGTGGCTCTTTATAGTCACGTGTGATCAAACCACAGCACAGCATACAGCACACATTGTGAACAATGGGAAAATCATTCTCTGCATTTAACCAGTTTAACCCATTTAACCCATTTAACCAATTTAATTCATTTAATCCATTTAACCCATTTAACACATGAAACTCATTTAACTCACTTAGCCTTTTAACTCATTCACTAAGTGAAGCAGGGAACCAGGAACACAGCGCCCGGGGAGCAGTGTGTGGGGGCGGTCCCTTGCTCAAGTGTAGCTCAGTGGTGCCAAAAGTTGGGATTCGAATCCACAACCTTCTGATTGCAGGGGCAACTCCCTAACTACTAGGCCACCAGCTAGTGGTTATGACGAATTGCAAAGTACTATCACAGATAACAAAAATATTTTGGTTTCTCAGATGAAACTCTGCTGGTCGGATTATATTGAATTATTTTGGTAATTGGTGTTAAACATTATTACCTTACTTCCCTTTGCGAAGTGGCTGTACCAGGACCCCGGCTTCTCCTTCAGCCACGAGTTCATCTTCACCTGGGAAGAGTCCAGATCAACCTTTACTTTCAGCAGGAAATACATCGAGCTTAACTCCCACTCTCACGAGGACCCAGCATTCACATCGGCAGGAGATTTCAAAGGTGTTAACATTTTTAAATGAACACATTAAACAAAAAACAAGCAAGGTAAATAAGAGTGGAAAACTGAAGAAAACAAAGTGTAGTTAACTCTAATTTGTTAATTTATTTTTCAGATTTTACCATCATTGCCTTTATCGTTTTATAAATATTATTTTTAAATAATATGAAAGAGGAAACAAATTAAAGAAACTATAAATAAAAAGAATAAAAATGGATAATACAGTAAAATGACAGTAAAATCTGAAAAATAAATTAACAAATGAAGAGTTAAAACTGAACAGTTAAATGAGGCAAACAAAAATCTGATTACCCGAATACGACTGAATAAAGTAAATAAATAAAAATAAAACAGTCTCAGGCTTTGGAGTTAACGGTCAAGTTTTTCCTGCTGCGTGAACAGAGTGGGCTGAACTGTTTAACATCATGTATCTGCGTACAAGTGTGCTTTGCCATCTAAATCACATTTTAAATAAAACTGGACCAGACTGAACCACTGAACCCCTGTCCATCAGGTCTAGGTTCTGATCTCCTCCTGTTCATATAAGCTGTTTTACAGACACTGTAACTGCTTAATAAAACAGGAAGATTAAACTCGGAAGTATTACACTACGAAACCAAACCCCTTAATTTTACCCCATAAAATTACCTTAATTTTTACCTTAATTTCCAGAAAATTAAGGAAAATCAAGGGGAAAAGTACACAGATTAATCTGATTAAGGGGTAAAACTACTGAATTTTCTCCTTTTTTTTCAAATTAAATAATAGAACCTCCTCCCTAAATTAATCGCTTATGTTTAGGATTAAGGGGTTTCAAACTCATGGCTTAAATTCACTTTCAAGGTAAAATTTCAGTTCGCAAATGAATGGCCGCTTAATTCAGGGGTTAATTAAGGTCGAGTTAAGCACATTTGAAGTACCTAATGTTTTGTAGTGTTATGTTCTAAAGTAACCGGGGCTGCAGAAATAGGGGCTAATACCAACGAGGGCATTAGCCACCATCACTACGAAACCAAACCCCCTAATTTTACCCCTTAAAATGACCTTAGTTTTTGACCACACAGGAAATGAAGGAACATTAAGGGAAAAGTGCACAGATTAAGGCTAAATATGTAAAACTACTGATTTTTCCTCTTCCTCTTTCAAATTTGCCCCTTAAACAATAGAACCTCCTGAATTAGCTCCTTAAATTTAAGATGAAGGGATTTCACACTCAGGCCTTAAATCTAATTTTAAGGTCAAATTAAGGGGTCGGTTTCAATTAACTGCCACTTAATTCAAATGAAGGGGTTTGGTGTCTTTTGAGTGTAAATTAAGGCTCAGCACATTTGAAGTACACTGTGTTTCATAGTGTGTGTACCAACCGTGGCACCAACCCTGGCACCACCCTCACCTGTCTGAGTGATTGTTGCTGTTTTGAGTCGGTCTTTGTAAACAGATGATGTCTGAAGAAAGACTAAATGTTTGGTGGAGGTCATTCTGGTGGTTATCAGCTAAGATATTTATTGGAATAAAAATTGATTTGTAATTTTATGAGAGAATTGAATGTTTTTCAAAAATGCTGAGCATTGGAACAAGAGCCGGTGATCAACCTGAAGTCTGATTTGTCAGTCCTCACAGCAGAGGGGCATTTGTCTCAGTTACATGAAGATTTACAAGTGTCACAGAAGGAGCTACAACTTATTACGTGTTCTGTTAAGGCAAATTACCCTGTAGCCTTTTAGACTACAATTTATTACAAGACAAAACAAAATTACCGAAGATCAGATTCCAGTGTGAGTAGATGTAGTTACTGTGTGTTACGGAGTTTATTTAGTACATTTCCTTACATTCACTGCTTCCTTGCTAGGATAGAGACACGTCTCCCCGCCAGCGGTGAAGTTGCAGAACACCTTGAAGGAGTCCCGAGCGCAGCCTTGGTTAGGATCAATCCAGTATTCACCTGGACAGAGACACATGCTGAGTGGAATTTACTAGGTTACATGTGTAGCTGAAAATGACTGAGAGCTGAGATATGACACAGTCAGATTTGTATAATATGGACCATTCTTCCAGTTTCAGTTAGAGTTTCTTGATTATTGTTGCATCCCTTGCATCATGTTTCCCTTTTGTTATTTTTTTCTGTTTGGTTCAGTAGGTCCCTGTACTCCGACTCGTGTTCCCACACCCTGATGCCTGATGGTTCCTTCTTATGGCATTTAGCTTTTATCTAAAGCAACTACCATTCCCTACCTACAGGGGGCAGTCTCCCTGGAGCCACTCAGGGTTAAAAGTCTTGCTCAGGAACCCAGTGGTAGTTTGCTGAAGGTAGGATTCGAACCCATGACCTACAGAAGCCATTATCCTACCCACTAGGCATGTCATGAGCATTCATTTGCACACAC
Source organism: Hemigrammopetersius urotaenia (assembly GCA_037974485.1). Taxonomy (NCBI): domain Eukaryota; kingdom Metazoa; phylum Chordata; class Actinopteri; order Characiformes; family Alestidae; genus Hemigrammopetersius; species Hemigrammopetersius urotaenia. The sequence continues at coordinate 1,757 of JBBPDC010005614.1, read as the reverse complement.
AGCTCGTATAAGAATTAAGTCTTGTTAATTCTCAGTGTATAGAGGAACGGGCAGTGTGTTACGTTCCAAGGTTCTCCTTTGGTTCTCCTTCCCATCTACTTTTTTTGTTCTCTAGGACACGCCTCCTGGCCCATTGATGAACTGCGGAAACCTTTCGTGGGGGGATTCCCCTTTAAATGGGAGAGCCCTGAAAAGGTAGATGGCGTCAGTCTGTTGCCAGCTGATGTCCCTGTACTCTTTGCTAGCGGATGATTTTTTTTGACCGATTTTAGGGGCATCCTTCTGTCTCACCGTAAGGTTGCTTGTTATATTACACTTGGTTGTTTGCTTTGTAGATTTGGGGTCCAGGTTAGACTGTGTTTCACATGTAGGGTTGTCTCCCGTCTAGCTACACCAGCTTAGGGGCGGGCATCACCCTCTGATCTTTGGTTAGGGTTGAGGTAGCCTAGTTACTTACTCTAACTTTGGTAGTTTAGGGATATAAGGATTTTAAGATCGATTTTGTTATTTTCATTCCTTTAGTGCTGTTCATTGAAGCAGATCTATACACTTTAAGCACAGATGCACTGCTAGGAGGTTCCTTATTTGGTCCTTCCACCTATAATTAGATCTTACGTTAGAGCAGCACCTCCAACATTTATGGCATTTAGCTTTTACTACAGGAGGGAGTCTCTTCCATTCCCTAACTACAAGGGGCAGTCTCTCCCTGGGGCAACTTGGGCTTAAGGGTCTAGCTCAGGAAACCAGTGGTGGTGCTGAAGGTAGGATTTGAACTCATGACCTGGTCCAGAGGCAAGTATCCAACCCACTAGCCCAACACCACCCCCAAATGTTTGAGCCGCATACCGTCTTTGAAGTCTGGCTGGCTGAGGTGGAGGTCCTGGCAGGTCCGCGCTGGGCTCTCTTTTGTTCCGAGAGGGAACCGCATGGCCTCAATCTCCAGGCGAAGAGAGTTGAGAGAACCAAAGACCTCCTCCATGCCTTCATTGCCAGTCAGGAATTCAGTGCCGGTGGCGTCGGATACGGCAGCCTCGTCATCGCCCTCAATCTTGCTGGCATCGATGGAGCGCTTGGATTTCTTGGGGAACTGAATGGGCAGAGGCTGGATGACATCGCCCGGAGGTCCCTAGTGGAAGAGGCAGGGGTTTAGACATAGGTAAGATGTTGTACTTCTGCAATTTTCTAATAACATCAAACATTTGAAGGATCTATTGTTTGGCGACCAAAATTGTGCTTACATATTTTAAATGTTATTACATTTCCAAAACTGATAAATCAAGTCAAGTAGAGCTTTATTGTGATCCCAGCCGTATACATTCAGTACACAGTGAGACCAAATATCCTCCTGGAGCAACACACAACACAACACTCTCAGACAGAACACTGAGGGGGAAAATGGGGAATTAAATATAATTAAATATAAATATAACTTAAATATAATTAAATATAATTATTAATATTGTGGTTGTTTTCTTTCCACAGATTTTTATTTACTTTATTTTATTTAGATTCAATTTAGACTTACTTTAGACTTATTTGTTTTATTTTATTATTGTATTTTATCTCTTTTATTTTACATTATTCTGGTGTCTTGTGTCGCTGTGTCTGTGTAATGTGGCCGTCACCACATTCACCACATAAACAATTTCCACAGAGATAAATCAAGATTTCTGATTCTGAGATAGATATATATATATATATATATATATATATATATATAAAATATATATATGAATATACAAATACTTTACCTAAAA
>JBBPDC010005604.1:0-13842 GCA_037974485.1 Hemigrammopetersius urotaenia | reverse complement strand
GGCAGAGCGCCGGTTCTGTTACTGTACTTTAACACCGACTTGCAGGTTCTGCAGGTCTCCGTGCTGTTTGTGTGTCTGGCAGAGATGGGGACTCGAGTCTGAGACTCGAATTTGAGTCGCACTTAAGTCGCACAAACAAAGTCTTGTGACTTTACTTTAGATATGCCCTTAACGACTTGAGGTTTAGACTTGGGTGTTATGACTCGTGAGCCATAACTCGTAAACAGTGTTCATTTCATGGAATTATTTATTTATATCTCGCACTCTTTGATCTTGGTATAAATGACTTGTGAACATCTCTGGTGTCTAGAGTGAAGTATCTCCACACATGTGATCTGTGTTCACTGCTGCGTGTCTCTCGTCTTGTTGTAGTCTCGTGTTTAGATTCCCCTCGTGCCAAAGTTACCCTTTTATGAAGGGACTATGATAATTGGTTAAACCAAGGAACACGTGCCAGCGTAAGCCAATCGGAGGCAGAGATTGCATTGCGCACACAAGCGAGGGCAGAGAGAGGAATAAAACACACTTTTGTGTTAATGCCCTAGAGTACAGTATGTATTCATTCAGAGCACTTTTTCTGAGAAAACAATACGTTACAACCACAGTAAGCATTCACATTTCCCTTTCCAATACACTCGCTCACAAAGCATTCCCACCCAGCGGTTTCAGCTTTCTTTTCACTGCTTCTTTTTGACCATACTTACTGGCTCCCCGTGGTACCAAACAGGGTTAAATTTCTCACTTCCTTTCAAAGTGAAGCTGGCATTGCGGGTGACATCATACATCTTATTGTCTACAATTCCATGGGATTCTGGATACAGACCCTGCAAAAGATATCACCAAAATCATTTAGTTCCAGACTGCTTACCATGCCTCAAAGTTTCTGGCCCTGGATTCCCTGAAGCCTCATGCTACTGTCAAAACTACTGTCTTTGATGTTGGTCTTTGTGTCCTTGTGTAGCCCTGCCCTCTCAGTATGAGTGCTATACTTGTATTCTCCTGTTTTGACCTTCTTGACCTGTTTCTCAGTGGCTGGTCATGGATTTGCTTTAGCAGACGCTATTCTGACCACAAACCCTGGAAAAGACGGAACAAATAGCAATTATGCTTAACTGGCCTGGCTTCTGTTTGTTTTGGGAGAGACACAACAGCGTTCTTGGGGGAAACTCCCTGACAAAGGAAAACTCCCTAAGGATAAGCAATGGAACAACCTTCAGAGGGGCCAGGGGCACTGGACAATTAAATTATTATTAAATTATTAAATTATTAAATTATTAAATTATTAGTAAAAAGTTTCAAAAATGATTACAAGAAATGACAAAAAATAGGCATATTCTTATAAAGAACACAAATTAATATGGACAAAATGTAGTACTAAATATGATACCTACACTGTCCAGGTAAAAGCAATGTAAATGTGCCCTCAAAGGAACTGCAACTGTCTAAGCATTGGCCTTGACCGCAAGTTCAATTGCCAGTTATGCTACAGCTTCCAAGAGAGCATAACTGAGAGCATCTCTGGGTGGGTAGCATGAGCCCTTCTCCGTGTTTAGGGGAACAATTACAGGAATGTTAGCAATTCATATGTTAGCTAACAAATCGGTAGTTAGTATTCTCCAAGTGTGTTAAGTTGTCTAATATTAAGTTGACAGCAGAAACTGCCTTGGAGAAAGCATCCACCCCCTCCTGTCCACAACCCCCACCCTCTCCAAAAGCAAATATAACAAATGGCACAACAATAAATATGTACTATAATTAAATTTACTCAAGGTGTATCCTTGAGGGTACAACCCAATGACAGCATTTGTAAACTAAAATTTAGCATTTTGTCCTCTTCAGAGTGGATTTCCTTGACTACAAAACAATTTTATGTCATCAGTGAATACACTGGGAATGATATTTGCTCAGGGCAATAAAAACATCACATCTCAAGATCATTCATGTTGGTCAAAGGCTCGTTTTTTAATCAAGTAAGAGAGCAAGTTCATTTCTAGGATAAATGTGACAATAAATGGTTCAGAACTACATCAGCAGTTGCTAAAAAGTAAACCTAATATGAATGAGTATATTCTAACCAGAGCTCTGTTGTCACCAGAAAGGAAAGGTACTGTACGGATAAATGTTGTCAGTAACGTGTCAAATGTTCTCCATCACATACTCACCGTAACAATGGTGTAATGATTGGGGAAGGTCTTTGTAGGATAGGCAGGACGCATGTATGGCGTAGAGGTTCCACAATTTCCTGAAAAATATACAAATGTAAACGGCTTATCTATGCATTTTCAAAATTAGGGCAAGACAATACAGGCAGAAATGATGACGATTTTGCTTAAGCCAACTATCTTTCGGATTTCTAGATTAACTGCATTTATAAGACACCGAGCCTTTTATTAAACAGCCTCAAAATGTAGAAATCTATTCATATGTTCATGTTAAGTCAATTCCAGTCCACACATGTCTCGTTGCAATCCTAAAACCAAGCAACTACAATGAGCTTAGGTCCACCCACACTCATGCTTAGTCATGTTGAATAAACGTTACAGGGAAAAAAATGTGAATCATTAGTATATATAAACGTTATAAAAAATGTCAAAATACAAAAACAACAGTAATCGATTGGCAAAGATGAAATGTTTTTAAAAAGCTGTACAGTGTACAAACTGGAATGTGAACCCTACCCCAAATTGACTATAACTTCACTCCCCCACACCCTATTTCACAATAAAGAAATGTCATTCATCACACCTAGGGTGGCAAACCCAAACACACCCCATAGTAAAGTCCCCCATTCATAACCCTGTGGTGACGTCCCTGTGACCAAGCCCACATACTTAATTTGTTGATGGCTGGGAGAAGCTTGCCATAGGATTTCAAATATCCCGCTCTGAAGCCGTCCAGGGAAATCAGGATTAGTGGCGGCCTGGAAAACCTGTCAAAGCAAATACAAAAGCTCACTGCTGCAAACCCACAGTTAATTAGCTCAGACAGCTCAGACTATTTACTGATGTTTTAACCACATTCAGAAGTGATTTTGTTGATTTTATAGTGCAAAGTACATATCAACAGAATACACTTCTGCATATTTGAATGCACGGTTACTGTTTATTTGCTAAAATGAACCAAGTATTTGTAGACACTTATGGTACTGTGACGTCCACAGAGCAGCCACTAGAGGCCGCAATTGGGGTTTTCATTTCTGGGAATTTTGAATCGAGTGTGTTTGTGTATAGGGTGTCAGTGTCAGGTGTCTTGTGTTTTCATTTAAGTGATTGTGTGTTGTGATTGGTTCCTGTTCGAGTATTTTCTGTATTTAAGTTCTATGAGTTCATGTTTCTAGAGTTGGTCAGCCCTCACGAGAACCCTGTATGTCTCCTGCACGTGATCCTTCCTTATGTGTCTGCTGTTAGTTGTACTTCTTCCACTTCTGTTTTGGTTTTTGTTATGTAGAGTCTGTGTCGTTTATGTAATAAAATTCCATCTAACGGAACCTGCACCCTTGCGCCTCGCTTCACTCCCGGAGCACCAGTCGTGACAGTCATTTGTTTTTATTTTATTTAAATTATTCACAAAAATTTGCACAAAATTACTAGATTTAAATTTGTTTAATGTAGATGTGTACTTATTTCCAGCATATAAATATGTAAAGGATGTTTAGGCATTTAACTTGTTTTATAAAATAATAAATACAGTTTGACAGAAAAAAAGAAAAGAAACAAAGTGTCTGTAATTTCCCAGCTGAAAACAGCTGAAAGCGGCACTTGTTTGATGCTTTATAGTGTTCTCCAATTATCCTACATTGGAAACACCCTACATACAGACAAACTCCCATATATATACACACACACACACACACACATTTAAGAGAGCAGATTCATTTAGCATTTCTCTTATCCCATCCATAAATGTACAAGGCACACAATTATCCTTTTTCATAAAAGAGCCAACACATGGTATACACATGAGCAGGAGCAGCAGGGGAGTAAAGGCATTCAGCTAAAACCAGCATCTGTGATAGTCTGGGGGTGCGTCAGTGCCCATGCCGTGGGGAATCTGTCTATATGTGAAAGCACCACTGATCTGCAGGCTCACATAGGAATTCCAGTGAGACTTATGCTCCCATCAAGACAATTTCTTTTCTCAGGAACTCCTTGTATATTACATGAGGACACTGCCGGGCCTCATTCAGCACAAACTACAACAGCATAGCTTCATAGAGAGTGTGTGAGCTTGACTGTCCCGTCTGCAGGACAGATGTGTCTTCCAGTGAAAATGTCTGGCACGTGAAGAAGAGGAGATTTAGAAAACAGCGACCGCGAACTGTTGAGCAATCTTGCATACAGCAAGAATGGGCAAAACTGCAACAATTAGTTTCTTCAGTTCCCAAATAATTAAGTGGTAAACTTGCCTCTGTTTCAGTTTTTTTTGAGTGTTCTGCAGGCATCAATTTCTAAATTTGTATTTTTGAACTTTCTGCCTGTTAAACAAGGGCTCAAGGAAGTTACCAAATTACAGATTTGAGTTTTTATTCTCGTCTCCAGGGTTGGGGGTTCGAATTCTGGATTCAATACATTCTAACATTCCAGCTGAAACAATGTTTTGCCTTGAATTCTCTTTCCCTGATAAAGCATTTCACTACCGTTCAGCAGCATTAGGCACCAGTTTAAAGCAGCCAGAAAATCTTGAGATGCTGATTTGATGCCAAGATGCTAAACGAAATGCTTTAAAGAAGATATGATTGCAGAACGGTTCATACGTTCGGCTAAATGTCTACCAAATCCTGCCCAGCGCTGCCAGACTATGTTCCAAAGAACACACGTCTGAATGCACTGATAATAGTGTTTTTTTCATACTATTTAGAACGGTGGAATGCAGTTTGGGACGCAGCCGCACACCACAGAGACATGATTCACTAAGCCACTCTGTGGCTAGTTTTCGCATGATGACTTGTATGCTTGGGTTAACCAGTACTTCAGCTTTGGCAGACGAAAGCTTCAATTTTGGAATATTTAAAAATAGCTGAAACAGAACAAGAAGAAAAAGTAACTTTAGCTAAGAACAGCCGAACAGTCAGTCTATCACCACCTTCTTTTGGGAGACGGTGACATCCTGGGAAAAAAGCATGTGCTACCTTTTTGACGCTCTCTTATAATTTTCACTCCTGAGATAACGGGGTGCGACCCATGTTGCCAAAGATTACATCATGAAGTCCAGCTTTATTTCTTTATTTATTCTCCGTTCTGTTAAATGATTACTTGTGGATTTGAGCTGTGATGGATCTTATTGCAGAGTTGGTTATGCCATGAATTTTGGCTTGCACAGCGATGCAGGTAGGCTGATTCAAGTTGGAACTGCACAAATAGTTATTCTGTTTAAAATAACATTTAAGTTAAGCCAAGTTTTCTGCTAATTAATTTCGAAAGCATGTATAATGGCAGAAAAGTTCCTGAGGCTAACTCTTTGTTCTAATCATATTTTTTGGGAACCAGCCAGAGCTTTTTTCTCTTACCCTAGTCGTAGCCGATCAGCCAATTCAGGTCAAATGAGTTCAAATGACGCCGGTAACAAACAACGCAAGTGAACAGTCCTCCAAATCTTTCCAATAAATGTATCACACAAACGTCTCTAAAGTTGCTCAAACTGCATCCAGCGCTTAACAAACTGACTGAAGGAGTCAGTGCTAGTGTGTGGAAAACGACTAATTTGAGGAAAAAATCATATAATAATATAACATAAAATAGAGAACCAAAAATAGCTATGTAACTATGGCTGAAAACACAAATATAAGTCAAACCTAAAAGAAACTTCTAGGATTAAAAGGATAAAATAGTGATTGTCTGACTTTTCACAGAAGCTAAGAAAACATTTCCTCACAAAGCAACTCACAGCTGCTCTCTAAAGACACAGTTCACACTGTAAGTGATCTGAATGAGTTAATGTTACAAACAGCACTAAAGATCACTATGTTACATTACTAATACCAGACACTGTAATATTGTAAGGTAATGGAATATTTTGGTCTGCTTATTTGTTCGTTGAGAAGGTTTTTGCAGCTACTTTATTAGCTCATTCTGTCACAGCATTAGACACATCAGTTAATTATGTAAAAGTTGTAGCTGTTGCTTACTGTTTATACCAGCTACTATGGATGAGCTTAAGATACACAAATAAAACAAAGCAAAACATGTTTCTTTCTGCCTTGGTTACTGTTCTCCAACAGTAAAACATTAACAATAAGGATAACTATTATTTTATAAAATAAATAAATAAAGTAATAATAATTTTTTTTCTCTTTCTCTTTTTCTAGCAACTCTCGGGCAATACCGGGCAATGAAGACTGTAGAAACGAATGCGGTCACTGTGTATCACAGACGGAAATCCCCTGCACTCGGAAACTACAGATATCCTCTGCTATTTTTTGCTTTTGTGACGTCCAGGCCTCGCCCCTCATCAGCGCGTTGGGTTGTTTATGTTTGGGTGCTGCGGTTAGCAAGTCAGTCAGACGCACCTGAACGGAATGAGCCTCCGCTGCTCAGCTCCGCCCCAAACATAAACAACCAGCACGAGGAAGAGGGGGCATTGCGGACGAGGCCTAGTCCTTATAGACGGCAAGTTTGAAAGTAGCCAATCCAAGAACATTATTTATTTCTCCTTGCTCCTGATTGGCTGCTGCCCTATGACCCATATGTGGCAGCTGCATCCCAGAATTTCCCCCGTGGAGCATCTTGAGTGTTTTTGTGTTTCGTTTTGTTCTTTTTAAAGCCCTGTATTTTTATTACTGTAAATTAAATGAATTTATTACTGGATTTACCTGCTTATATCAAAGAAAATGACAGCGCATACTAAAGAAAACGGATGAGCATGAATTATAGTGCAGTCTATACATAAAATCAGTATTACATTCTAGCACTGCAGGAGTTCAGTGTACACTCTACAGTGCAGATACCTGCACAGAGTATCTTTACATTTTCTTTAGCATAGTTTAAAATGAATTAAAAGTGTTTTGGGAGCATATTTTTGGGCATATTTAGGGTTTAAACTATAAAAATAGGCCTTTTTTTTTTACCACATCACAACTTCCTGGTTTTGTACCATACGCAGGTGCTCTTGGGACGTAACCCCCGCAACAGTCAGGGTTTACTGTACATTGTTGCAAAAGTACATCAAAATATAACAGTAAATGTAATCATCAGGCAACGTTTTTAAACAAAATTAAAACGAACATGCACTGAACTCAACATATTATATTACCCTGCAGGACACTGTGGTGTCTTCATGTCCTCACAGTCCTCTTCGAGCCATGGCTTTTCTCCTGAAAAAAAAAAAAAAAAATTTCTATATACTGAGTAAAGAAAGCAAAAAAGCTGACAAAACACCGTGACTTTTAGAAGTGTTGGCACCCTCAACAGAGACAAAGCACAATGTCTCTTTATAAGTAGGGATGTGGTAGAGAAGTAAGAGACAAATAGAGGGCTGCACTGTCTAGACTGGAAGGGATGGTCAACATTGACCTCACATGAATTATTTGATAGCAGCATAATGCAGCAAAAAAAAAAACATGTGGAAAGCAGCCAGCCCATTACTGAGCCTGGGCACGATTTAGGTGTGGTCCACTTCTTGCATAATTTAGAGAGCTATGATAGCTACTGTGGTCTGATTAATTTATACAATTACTCACTCTATCTATACATCAAATAAAGGATAATATCTGATCCAATAAGATTAATTTAAGTACATTTCAGTAATTGCATACAATCTTGCTGCCCAGTCACAGACAAAGAGGCAGTTTAGGTGTGTTTTGGAGGTCCTTCAGTTAAGCTTTGAACTTGTAAGAATTTCAGGTTTGAAAAGTTTTTTTTTTTCTTATTCACAAACCACTATTGTAATTGTAATTGACAAAGGTACAGAGAAGGTTAGCGCTGGTAAAGACAGCAAAAGAAACAAATTTCAAAATTTCAAGTGGAAGAACTCACATACGTGTAACCAAAGGTTTCCTGATCCACTCCCGGATCAAGACTAGAGTTGATCCAGGCACACTGTAATGGATCGGGCACTGGCTATTAAGTCTGATCTAACACCGATTCTTATTTTCTTGCTTTTTTTGCATTCTACTCATGTACATGCCAACAGACGATAAATCACAAAACATATGCCCACCATGTCTTTCACTCATAAGAAGCTCACATTAGTAGAAATGCATTCAAAATAGAAAGAAAACAACAATGTGCTGCAGGGGGTGATTTAAACTAGTCATCCAAAAGAGGTGCTGTTATCAAATGTCACGGCAAAAGTCCCTTGACTCAAAACAGTGGTACAATTCTACTTTTTAGAATGTCAACACGTATCCCTCTTGAAGTTACTTTAAGGACTGCTGCCCCTCCCATGAACTCTATAACTGTTCAATTCACATAGATAAGCATGTGGTCATACTAAGATACAAAAACAGAGTATCTTTACAGGTATTTAAAGATCAAGAAGCATACAACACCTTTAAGAGTCCTACAGAAGGTCAAGCAGTATCACACATCTTAGGAACTAATAGTCTATTAACAAAAAAGGTATTTTGTTGGCAAACTGGTAGTAGGTTCTAGCTGTAGATGCATGTTGATGCTTTCAGCTCATCTTCAGCTCAAACAGTCTGTTTACAAAGTTGAACAAATTGCCTGATGAAAACTATACACTAAAATCACCACATATTTCAGAATCTTGTCTTTTACCAGTCCACTGATTGTGTATCAGCCTAAATGCTAGTAGTTCACACTGTCCTGTTTTCTGGACTTTGCTCCTGGCTATGCACTGCTGTTTATTCTGCTTCTTGTTTCAGCACTGACTTTTACTAGTTAGCTGCTGTCTACATAGCACAGTTTGTGTCAAAAATGTAATGATTTCACTGCAGAATATTAAAGTGTAGCTACATCTGGGAGGCCACCACTAAATCCATTACATACTGTCAAAAAAGAAATATGGGCTAAGTGGTGCAACAGTCCAAGTGTTGACTCCATCATTGGGTAATCACAAGTTTGGTCCCCTGTGGTGTAGCCATCTATGGCTGGGAGTCCAAGAAAACACAGTTGGCTGCACGCTCCCATCCCCGCCCCCCCGTCACTCAACACAATGAAAGCCAGTTCGGGCGTCCAGTAACAGACGCAAAAGAACTGACAGTTAGTGTTCTCCCTCAAGTTAAGCTGTTCAGGGGTTGGGTTAGTGGCAGTTTGATAAGGTGTCCCATCTTACAGCAAAGAGTGTCCTAGTCTGGTATCATGTGACTACTGGAGTCCTAGCTAGTGCTTGGAAAAGACCAACTTGGCCGAGAGACCTGGAACCCCAAAACGAACACTATTTGCAGTTTTATCTACAAAACCATAAAGTCTGATTGGGATTGCATGATACCTAAAATTAAATACGGATCAAACCAGGGAGCAAAACACTGAAATGGGATATCTTTACATTACATTTTGTAACTTGACTGAGGATGAATATATGAAAGATTTCTTCACCTTCACATACGCTCTTGTGGTTGGCACAGCAATCGCCTTTTTGACTGCAGTCAGCAGCACAAGAGCAAAGGCTATTAACCAGTCTCTCCTCACCACAACGGAATTTGGAGCATGTCCAGAGTTGACCTTGTGAGGGGAAAAAAAGCCAGAGAAACAGGGATGGGAAATCCTTAGTAATGGCTGAAGCATAAGAACATCAGCGGCCAGGTCCACTTGGACAGAAACTAGCCAATATAATTCTCCATTAAACCAAAGCCAAGGTCAGAGCATGCATACCCCCATTTTACCAGTAAAAGGAGTAAAGGAGTGTATCATCCCAAACTGCTTTTTGAATGAGGCACAGCCAGTCAGCATTAAATTTTCAATTAGTGCCACTTGCTCTTGAATGTTACTCTGTTACTGTTTACCATTTCAATACTCAAACGTATCAAAATGTATAGTGGTATTTGTTGGAGCCTTTCTCCAAATCATGGTTAACCTATATGGACCCTGTGGTAAAGACTGAAAGCACTTGCTTACTCAGGGGCCTCACACTTGTCTCCTACTAGTGACTTGTGGTCCAGTGCTAACATGAGACCATACATGTCAGTGTCAAGCACCTTATTGCAATGGGCTGGAGGACGGAATCAAAATAAGCTTCCAAGCGGAGGATCACACAGCAGACTGTCTGGCTGAAAAGCTCTTTCCTGCACCGAAGGACTTGATACTAGATGAGAAAAGTCTCACCTGTATAACAACAGCCAGCAGCCCCTTCAGTGCACTACAATTGTTTAATGTTCCCTGGATGAGAATATTTTCCATGATGTTTTCTGAGTGAAACTCCTTTACTGTCTCTTTCTCCTGCAGGTTCACATGACATCTTATTTCACATCTACTTAACTGGATTGTAATATAAGCAATCAACATAAATATGTGCTAGTTTAATATGACAAACACCAAATATGTTAACATACCTTGGAACGTGATAGTCCCCTAAATCCAGTCAATATACAGTCATATGCAAAAGTGTGGGCTTCCCTGGTCAAATTGCATGCACTGTTGACATGTATTGTAAGTGAACATGCTTTATTATGTTTTAAAACAAACGAAAGGATCTGGATTACATTTTAAAGCAAACAAAATGACATATTAGTCATAATATATTAATATCTGCATTTTCCAGGGCAAATTAATTTCAGAAGATCATAAGACTGTAGGTTTATGGAGAGGTGATGTGTGACTCACTTGGCTCCACACACAGTTCTTTATAATCCAGACAGCAGTTGCCTTCAGTTACGCATGCCGGGTCACAGTGACACGTGGCACCGCTTCTCCTTTCTGACAGACATCTATTCTTACAGCTGTTCACTGTCAGAGAAAAAAATAAGATAGTTTACACTAAAATTGCACTCCAGAAGTTCAACGTATTGCACAGGAAAAATTCAAACTACCTGGAATACAGGCCAAATAGTACAGGCCCTGATGTACTATGGTGCCAAACAAAACTATGAACCTGTGTGAGCAGAGCTTTAGATTACTGCAAAACATACAAAAAAAATTGAGAAAACCCAATATGGTAACACTATAAGGAATTAAATATGGGGGGGTGGGGGGATTTTGATCCTGTTCGTTGGCCAGTAAGGCTCAAATTAGACTCTTCAAAATTCACAATGCATTATGTTTTATTAATTAGGATTTTAATTGTATTGGTCAGTGGAGATATGTTGCGTAATAATTAGTTATTACCACTGGTCAAAAGGAGAAATAACATCTGTCATGTGGAATCAAGTTTGCAGCGAAGTGCTAGGGGAAAAGCTTCATGAACAGCACTCGAACCTGCTCCACCGAGGACCGAAGTGGAGCAGCAAAATGCCTCTCAGAGGGGATCAGCCCAAGAGTGGCAAAAGGGACAGGAAAGGTGAAGAAAATCAGTAGGAGGAAACAAAGTGGACTTGCCCATCAATAAAAAAAATGTAAAGTGTTTTTGAATATGTGCTGAAAGGGGTGCACCCAGATCCCAAACTGGGGTGAGAAAGTCTATAAAAGATTGGGGGGGGGGGTGCACGGACGGACGGACACGAATCCCAAAGACTGTGTTTTCAGCATGAGCCCTGCTTATAAAGGGCAGATCATAGGTGCAGCTAATCACAAAGAGAGAGGCACGCTGATGCCACTGGTCAGAGTGATAATGAGGGGGGAGGCGGCCTAAGCCTGCCCCCAGAAAAAAAAGAGGGTTCCATCCCTAGACAAGGTCCCTCCAGCTGTCGGCAACACAAGGGCGCAGCGGTAAAGCCGGGCCCTATACTGGGCTGGCGTCTATACAGACACCCCATTCCTTTAAATGTGTCCCTTGAACAGGATGCAACCTTTGCCACAAGTCAGTGAAATTTCTGCCCTACACATTCTGTTCCGGTCAAATCTAAGTGCTACAGAGACAAACATGGTTGTAGGATCAACAGTAGTACACATTTTCTTTGGCTGCCAAGCTAGTAAGCAACTAAGCTAATAAGCTACTAGGCCAATGGCACTGGGAAGTACTGGGTAGACTAGTGTAAAGCGTATTGCAGCTGGATTCTGAAGAAGCAGAACCATGTTTTCTAGAAGAATGAATCACCTTTCACTTTCTGGCAATCTGACTGCTTCCGTGTTCGGAACATATGTACTGGAATGCATAGTGCCAACAGGAGACAGGGCTTCTTTTAGGCTAGGTTCCTTTAGGCTAGGCTTGTTTAGCGGCTAGGGATAATGTTAATGCTACAATAGCCATTAGACATTTTCTCCCAGGTTTTTTTTATATGTTGAAACATTACTGTATCCCTTTGCACAAAGTGAGATGTGGTCTGAGGAGTTTCAAGTGAAAACATACCTTTGACACCACAGTTCATTTTCACTTCACTGTTTCTGTGATGTCACAAAAAATATCATATAAACCACAATGCAGAACATCTGTTTCGACAAGGAGTACCACATATGTCAACACTGTCACATTCTATTTTATAGTAGAAGTAGTGAAAAAATAAACAGACACAGCAATACAGTGACCATATGTTGTGAATTGTGTGTTTGCCGCAGTATTTTTTGCTACCTGTTGGCTTAACGGCTTATATATGATAAAAAATGTGCCCACAATAATTCACTCTGTTGATGTCAAATGATCAGTGAAGATCTAAAGTGACTATTTCTAATGATGATTTACAAAATATGGAGGCATGTAAACTCAAGGGCCACTTGATGTTTCACAATAGTGTGCCTGTATTCACCACAGCTGTAATTCATTTTAACATGGCCATTTTCCCACCTCCCTTCATGCAATAAATGAAATGGGTTTGTTTTGTTTACTGAGCCTTTAATAAGACCGACATATGCAAATGATATTTCTGACTCCGTATGACCTTTCTTCTCTGTATTTTGCTTCATTTCAAATGCAGTCTGGTTGGAAATCTATTTATGACTTCACTGTGAGAGGGCAGTAGGCTGAAATGGATGGAATTTTCAAATGTTTTGGTTTTCATGACATTACAGAAAACATTAAATACATTTTTACTTGCACATCAACTGGTGAGTAAAGGGGTTGATTTGAAACTTTGAAACCGTTTATAGTAGTGGCAACTTTGTATAGTGAAGATACTTTGATCACCTCATAAATGTTTCTAATGCAGTACATCCCTACATCCCTACAAGAAAATTCCTGGTCAAACTCATGTGAACCCTCTACTGTTTTTCAGCCATGTTTTGATACAATTGGAAGAATATGAAGTAGCCAGGCTCCTCATGAACTGGTTCTGCTCCCTGCATCAAACAACTACACAATTTAGATTTTGAATACGAGCTCTGCTGTACAACCACAATCGTGAACTCCTCAAACAATTTGCTGAAACAACAAAATCTGTTAATATGAAACTGGTTGATGAAGACGCCTTTGCTGAGAGTTCTGTAAGTTTTTTCTGAGGCAGCTGTTTTTCTACTGACTAGTTTCTGGGTGCATAATACAGCACCAGCTGTTCATAACTGTCCGTCTTGTTCACAGCAGAGGTGTTAGTCCCAAAAATCATTTTCCAACATTCTAGATAAACTATATGTATAAAAATATTGGGACACCTGACCATCGCCCCAAAAGGGACTTTAATGGCACTGCATTCATATAAATAGACTTTAACATGTAGTTGCCCTCCCTTTGCAGCTATAACTGCTTCCACTGTTCTTGAAAGGTTTTCCTTCCAAGAACAGTGTTTATGTGTTTATGTGGGATTTTGTGCCCATTCATACAGTAGAGCATTTTTTTGAAGGCCTGGCTCACAATCTCTGTTCCAGTTCATCCCAAAGGTGCTGGATGGGGTTGAGGTCAGGGCTCTGTGTGGCCAGTCAAGTT
>JBBPDC010005566.1:0-13844 GCA_037974485.1 Hemigrammopetersius urotaenia | reverse complement strand
GGAGTATATGCAAATTGCTATTATAAAAACTTAAGCAGCAACTTTTCCAATTTCCCATATTTATGTAATTCTCAAAATTTTGGCCACGACTGTATATCTCTGCGCCAGTTGTCTTCCAAACTAATTTAAAATTCCGGTATCTCCTTCCAACCAGAACGGCAAAAAGATGCTACAAATAACGGATGTATAGTAAATGAGAGCAAAGTCAACATTAGTGGTTGAGAGAAATGCTGTGAAATGCTATATGAATCTCAGCTACTAAACAAAAGCCGAGATACTACTAGATGTCAGTAGAGGTCACTCACTTTTGGCACCTTCAGATCCCACAGACAGATCCAAGGTGTGTTTCATGGGTTCACCCTGCATAAAATCATGTCATTTAATTCAAATTAACACTGAACTGAAACTTAAAATTAGTAATCACATACTTAGAGTAGAAGAGTGAAAAGATCTACAGAGTAAAATGTGACTGCAGATACATTATATGAACAAAAGTATTGGGACACCCGACCAATCGGGGATTTTAATGGCAAAGCATTCAAAGATGTAGACTTTAGTCGAGGTTGTCCCCCTTTTCAGCTATAACAGCTTCCACTCTTCCTAGAAAACTTTCCACAAGATTTTGAAGCTTCTGAATATTTTTGTTCATTCATTCTGTAGCATTTATGAAAGCAGTCTCTGATTTTGGACGAGAAGGTCTGGATCACAATCTCCTTTCCAGTTCATCTCAAAGGTGCTGGATGGGGTTGAGATGTGGTCAGTCAAGTTCTTCCACACTGAACTCCTCCAGCCATGTCTTTATGAAGCTTGCTTTGTGCACAATGTCCACAAAATTAAACTGGCGTGTGTGTGTGCCCAGTGGTGGGCTGATACCCTGCACAAGGTGAGTCCGTGCCTCATGCCCATAAACCCCGGGATAGACTCCAGATACCCGCAAAGCCTAGTGAGGATTGAGTGGTTACAGAAAATGAATGAAAAGGTTGAAAAGTGGAATGTTAAAGACAATACACGCAATGAAAAACAATATATCCACCTTTTTATCCCTGTTTTATCTTTCAATAAGTCCCTTATTTGGGGACAAAAAGTGTATAAACTTCATATTTCATGTATAATCAGTTATAATTTTAGATTTCAGTTAAACTGATGCCATTGAGCCACCACCATCAGACTGAAACTCAATGATTAGAGCTGCACAGTGAATAATTATTCATCCCTTTTCATGCCTTCAAACATTACCTAACATGGCCATGTTATCTAGATCTAATAACAATGCACTGATTTTGCCTCCCTAACAGCCATACATCATCCAAAGTGCATCAATATCCATATTGTGATAATACTGTTATAATCTACAATCCATGCTTAAGATGGATCTTCAGATTCGAATGCTGGCTTTGGGGGTTGGTGTGTTTCACTCTTGCCTGCTTGACGAGCATCTCAACATTTCTTTAAGCAGTGTGGTGTGGAATTGGCCACCAGAGTGCCGTCAGGGGAACAGATGTCCTTCCCCTCATCACCAAGACTTCCATTTCCCAATTAATGAGCTGTGTCCCCATGCCTGTCTACCTACCTACAGCCCACCTGGACACACACACAGACACACGGTCCCCCGTTTTCTTCTCCACCTTGTAGGCCGTCCTCTCCGCCTCATTAGAAATAAACACACTTTGCATGCACCATATAAACCCGTGACTCTAGTTTATAGACTTTGTCTGTGTTTTCGACGGGCTCCTGTGAACGTGTGAAATGGCTTAACAGAATGTGCAGAGCGCGTGACGAGGACAAACGGCCTCCTGCCGTTATTTTACCTTCTAGAGATGTTGTTCTCACTTTGTCGTAAACTGACTGGAATCGTGTGGCAGTTAAAGTGGCAGTTCCACTTTACTCTTCACCCAACCTTAAACGCATATCACTCTTCAAACGGGCCGAGGCCCAAACCGAGACGGGGGCAGCTTTTACCTCAATTGAATTACGGTCCATTTATGATTAATACAGTTTAACCAATTACAATAACAGGCTTGAGCTGGAGCTTTGCTTTTTTTTTCCCAGAGTTATTTATTTCTGGCACAAACAACTTGATTACACCAGGGGAATAATTGGTGGCATTAGTCAAATTAAAACGCAGCCAAAGGTCAATTATAAAACAGCACATAAATCATTCCACAGGTACATTGTGCGGATTAGTCAGTGCAGATGGAGCGAGAGAGGTGTTAAAGGTTACCAGAGAGATGTTTAATATTCACGGCTAAAAATGTTTAGCGGAGCGATTCCCGGCACCTCATTTGTATTCAGCTGTAAATGTCAGATCCCGTCAGAACACGAAGCCCGGACTCCGCCCCTCTTCCCGTAACAATGTAACTCACCTGAGTTCTAATCACATGACTCTAATTAACAGACATAAAGCCTCAGACTTCGTTAGATGGATGCCTCAAAGCAGTACACCGGCATAGTTGATGAATGAATATAAAAATATAAGAAAAGTAAGAAAGGCGATCTAAGCCGGTGTAAGAAAAAAGACCTGATCTGGCAAAATGAGTCACAGTGACCCAAATTTCAAAATTGATATCTTGGTCAAAGCTGTATCTTAAACGGTTGTCAAGTTACAATCGTTTGAATTATGGTAGCACGGCAACTGAAAATGTTTTGTGTACATGATTTAAGCATTTTGATTTTAAAAAGATCAGGGATTGACACCATACTTGGACAGCTGAGATCGTGACGTTTCAGAGGAGAGGTGAAAACAGCACTTATTTTGGACATTCTTTTGTAAGATTTGAGAGCAACAACCAAAAAAGATATTTTTGATGTTTTTCAACATAATCAGCCCATATCTCAATAAATAGAACGCCGACTTCCGACTCATTACGCCAGATTGCGTCACATATAAAATATTTTTAAAAGCAGCAGCAGTTACACAGTAATGTGGGATGAAAACACAGAGTAAAATAGTTGTAAGTGATAAGTAATTATTATTGTACAATAAATAATAAGTAATTATTGCACAAGCAGTAAGTAATAAGTAATTATTGTACTGGTTCCCTTCAGTCATGTTCATGTTCCATAGTAAATAATTATTATTGCATGGTTATGTGAGGTGTTGCAGTGGACGATCCTTGCATGTCGAGCATTTCTGTATACGTTATTCAGTTTTTCCTTGCCTGTGTTTGTCAACCTTGATTCCTCTCTCTGCCCTTTTGTACTCTTTGTATTCCTCTGTTCTACGGGATAAATACACTGTAAAACATTTTTTTGTTTGTATGGTAAAAAAACTGGCAGCTGTGTGTAAAAAGTCAAACTTCTTTTTAAAAAAAGTATTGTTACTGTTAATTTTACTGTTTACTGTTTAAAAAGTTGATAACACAAACCATGACATTTTCTTACTGCACAATTGACGGTCTGAATTCTAAAATCCATGTTTTTTCTGTTAAATTTCCCAGAAGCTACTGTAAGAATAAATGTTTTGCAGTTTTAACTTTTTAATAACTAAATTAAATAAGGCAGATTTTCCCTGTAAATATTAAGTAAAAGGATGTTAGTACTGCTAATTTTCCAGCTAAAAGTTGTTTAATTTAATACTTTACTGTTACTATAACAATAAAAGTTATAGTTTACAGAGACGTTTTCTCTAATTATATTAAATTCATATGAAAAAAAGGGTTTACACCATGAAATGCAGTGGCATTTTACAGTTCAGTTGATAGCAATTATTATGAACTACAACTTAATTCCATGCATTAAAATATTTTAGAACATACATAAAATATTCAGCCAGCTTAACACTTCAGTTGCTGTTATCAGATAATATAGATAATATATCAGGTATATATCAGGTGATATCAGGTGATATACAAACAGGTGTTTTTAGTCATTCATTCTATTCTTCAATCTTAACATACAAGGCATTAACTGAGATTTTCATACACCATAACAATATCTTAGTCTTTTTTAACAAAAGTATTTATAATTTAACATATGTGAGGTTATAAACTTTAAATATTTGGATTTGTGCTAAATATGTTTTAGAAATACTCAACGAGAAAAGAACTACTGTTTTCTTTGAATTTGTACAAAACCAATGCAGTAAGTAAATTATTTGCCAAAACCACTTTACAACCACTTTCTAAGTGTGTTTTGGGTAAATTTCTAACAACAAAATTATCTCAAAACTATCACATTCAGTGATGCTTCATCCACATTATCTAAATGCAATCGCGTCTAAAGGGGAGAAAGAGAAACACTACCTCTATAACTACAAAGAAATCTGTATCTAAGAAATTCCTCAAACAGGTTTACTTCAGCTTATCAACAAGTGCATTAAAGCTGAATATGTATTTCTCAGACAACAAAATAAACTTGTTTTGAGAGCTTTAAAATTGAATTTTTGGTTGATTCTAACTACAAAATATAAGCAATATACATCAAATGCAACAATCACTAAAGGGGAGCAAAAGTTTGAAGTCTTGAATCATAAACTTCAAGAAACAATATATGCTTATATGCAAGAAACCCCTGGAACAAGGTTTACCCATTACTTTCAGGAACAAGACTAAAATAGTACCAGACATTTTATCTATTAAAACATGTCACTGTTACACTAACTTTCAGAAATGTATCTCTTGGTATAATTTTAACAACAAAACATCTGTAGTGTATGTAACAAGCAGAATATAACAAACTGAGCCTGCTTATAAAAGGCTATGTTTTGTTAATATGATAAAAAGAAATTTACCGTTGGAATGTTGATCGTAGTTCCACTAGTATTGTATGTTAAAGCAGTAGTAGCTACCAAACATCAGACAAATTGCAGAGCTGTGGGTTGTGATGCGGTCGTTTTGTTCAATGCTTAACATGAATGTCTCAGGAGGACTATGAGAAAAAACAAAAAATAAGAATTAAAAGTTCATACCAAGTGCTTCAATGTCAACCATATATGCAAATACAGCTGCACTTGTTGCATACATCCTATGATGAGTCACCCTATTGGTTGAACTTCTAAAGTCAGTGTGGGAAGTAAAAAAAACATTAAACTAAACAACCCAAGAAAACAAGAGGGTGGCAGTTAAATAAGAAGAGAAAGAAAAGCAAGAGGGCTCTGCTTTGTTTACTTGCCACAAACAATAATGCAGGGTGTTGGTGACACATTCTCCATCTGAACCTCCTCTGGAAGGCTTGTCATCTCGATGCAATGGAACAGATGCTTTTTCTTCTCACCAAAATGACTCAGTAAAAGGTGCACCATCTTGACGAGTTCTTTTGAGCAACCACTGGGCCGGCCTCTTTCAGTCTGAAAGTTTTCTTATCCTTGCTATATCAGATCAGATGACATGTTCAACTCTTGACTGAAGTTGTTTTACTAGGGAATGAAGTCCTAACACCATCAATCACATCTTGAAGAGACTTTGGATACCTGGCCACCATTCTTTCTTGCTCTCTCTGTAGTGTTGGATTGGATTCTTACAAATCTTCTTTTCAGACACCTTCCTTGTGGTAGGAAGGCCTGAAACATCTGATGTCTCTCTAAAAGAGTCAAACACAGATTCTTGACATTTTTCTGATGCCTTGAGAATCTTTTGAATTTCAAATTTCAGGATAAGCCCTGGATAATGGCGTAAGTATTTGTGTTTGAGTTGATATCTGGAAACAGTGCCTGTTCTTGGATTAGAGCATCCTGTTAAGTAAACTGAGCCTTGTGAATTTGCTGAGCACAAATTAGGTCTACAATGTTCTTAAGTTGCAAAGCTAACTGCCACACATGATCTTGGGGGTTCTGCACTTTGTCTCCAATTATGAGAGGTAAAAGTCTCGAGGCATTTTGAACAGCTTGTCCCCAAGGTTTCAATGTTTTTGGACTGCCCTCACAAGGCTTGGAGGAAGCATCTGTTCCTTTGCACTTAAACTGCTGTTCAAAATTGTGTAGGTGAATTATTTAATTGTCTTGATAAAGTACTTGAGGTAAAGAGCAACATTGTAGGAGAGGGTACCTTCGAAGATGTCATGACCAAGACATGAAGGCATGCCGGCTGTGCAAAACACCAACGTTTTGTAAAGAATGTGTTTGACAAACTCTTTACCATCACAACAGTCACTGAGAACATCTGATTTGGAAAGGATAAGGCTTTACTGACATGAGACCTTGCCAAAACCAAGATTCCAGCATACTTGTCAAAGTATTTAGCACATGAACATGAGACTAATCTTTTTGTCCTGTTCTTGTCACTGCCCAAAAACACCTTTTTGGGCTCAACATATTTTAACACGTCTTTAAAGTACCGAGTTCTTGAGTCTGCTGTTCTTATCGGCCCTGTGTAACAAGCTTAGAACAGAGTGTTTTACAATGTCTTAAACTAGAACTGACATACCTTTTAAAAGTGAGCCTAGTCTATTCAAAGTATATGTCTGTCCCAATTCATGTATATTCTGCGTTTCCTCAACAATGGTTTAAACAGTATAGTGGAAGAAGTCACTGTAGTTTAATGTAAAACATACATTTTTGAGATACAGGTCAGTGAAATTAGGCCCATTCACAACAGAGTCATCAGCATCTGAGACACTGGCAGCTGCCTGCATGCTGCCACTTGTAGTGGGATTGTCTGACTTAGGATCTTTGGGTGATCCATAAATCAGGTTTTCCAAACTATGTGTTTTCTAGGGATATAAATGGATAGTTTACAGAGAGCACACTTTTGCATTCTCTCACTGGGCAAACCACAGGTTGTTCCTCTTTCATCTATGTGTTCTATGTCTTTTAAGTGAGCAACCAAAGCGTTAGGTTCTTCACACTGGCATTCAAAAAGTATTACAATATACATTTAGTTATAGTTATCGTCACATGACCAGCATTTACGCTGCGTCTCGTCTGTTTTACATTTTATAATGAAAAACTGTATTTATTACATGAAATACATGCAAAAATTGCAGTATTGGCTATTCAATTTCACCACAAATGTATGTACATTTGAGATTTTATGAGTTATTTGAGTCATGATACAAGCGTAATTTACAGTATGGCGATGTTATATTACTGTTTTCCTTGATTATTTTAATTACAGTGAAATCACATTAAAAAAGGTAATAAACTGTTTAACAGTTTGCAGACTTTTACTGCCATGGTTTCACAGTTTTTTACTGTAAGATCTACGGAAATTTTTACAGCGTAAGGCTGCCTGTTTTGTGTGGGGCAGTTGGGTGGCCTAGTGGTTAAGGCATCCGCCCTGCAACCAGAAAGTCCAGGTTCGATCCCCAAGACCGCTAGGCACCCTGAGCAAGATACCATCCCCACACACTGCTTCCCGGACTGCTTCCCCACACACTGCCCCCTGCTTCACTTGGTGAATGGGTTAAATGCAGAGGTTGAGTGTGCAGTGGTGTGTTCACGTATGACAAATGGTCACTTTCACTTACTCCACGCTTGGGTCTATCTTGGTCAGAACTGACAGTAACATGTGACATGAAGACCACTCACTGTATTGAAATAATTGCATTATTGAGTATTAGTGTTCTCCTCCCAGTGTGTTGAGCGGTGGCGTAAGGCAGCTGGTGGCCTGGTGGTTAGGGAGTTGCCCCTGTGATTTGAATGTTCAGGGTTCGAATCTCAGGACCCTTGAGCAAGGCACCGTCCCCACAAGCTGCTCCTCGGGCGCTTGGTAAATGGGTTAATTGCTTTTTAATCATGTGCAATATCACTACTTATGTCACTATTACATGCCGTAACAGACTCATATAGAGAACTCCAAACCACAATTAGTTATAGTAGCAAACTACTTCAGCAGCAATTTATTTATCCATCTATAGTATTTATATCCATCTATCTTACTGACAACAGAGTTTTGTTTAGACTTTATATTTTATATTGTTCTTGTCTCTGTATCTCTGTGTCAGTGTAGTCGTAGTATAAGCAATTTTCCCCGGGATCAAGATTTCTGATTCTGATTGTGATAGCTGTCAGTTCTGTTGCATTAGTGAAGGGGGAGCCGGGGCCCATCCCAAGGATGAGGCCAGTTATGTTGTTTTGGACTCTCGGCCATGGATGGCTGTGGCATTTTCAACAATCAGTCTCTGTCATCTAGAAATGAGTCTCGTTCATCTGTGTCCAGGGTTTAACTACCTCGTCTTTTGTCTGGACTGATGGACATTGTTGTCCTTTCTGTTTTGCTCTTAGGAGGTTTTACACTTGAGACTGATCAGATGCTCCTGGCTAATATACATCACTAGAGGAGAAGATAATTGAAATATAAATAATTTAGCCTGAGTCATAAATATTGGATATAAATCATTTTATCCATTCACTTCCCTGGCTTTAGAGACTAAATGGACTGTTGTGCCTCATATTAACCCCTTAACTCTCAGGCTTTTAACATCCCAAGGCTTATTATTGAGTTACTGCATGGAAAACTTTACCAATATGTAGAGATATACAGCATCAAATTAGAGTTACAGATTCAAACCTACCCAGTATGGGCACCTTAAATAACAATTCTGACCTTGTCAGTTTGAATACAATATTATTTTAAACACTTTAATGTTTAAAGAAACCAGAAAATGCATCCAAACCTCAACCTTACAGTAAGAGTAGCGTGTTTAAAAATTATGTCAACTCAAGCTTTGTTTTAGTGCTTAGCCTTGTCCTAACTTCACCAAAAATAGAGGTTTCTTTTTGGATTGCCTGATTGTTAAGTCTATTGCTTTATTATTAAGTGCTTTAGGATTGCCAGGGGGTTGGTCTGGGGTTGGTGAAGAATCGAAGGTCTGGTTGCTCTGGAGTTATTACTTAACAGACTGCAGATGTTGTACTTAAATTAATTACAAATTACTGATAGAACTTATCTGGCTCAAATAGGGGTTGGACATATATATAGGGGTTTACTGTAATATATGTAGGTATATATATTACAGCATTGTTGTGGTGTGGTAGAAAAAATGTCTATAAATGCCTATTTTAATTGTGTAAACTCTATATGCCACCAAATATAGTGTAAATCTCAAATATGCCACCAAATATGTTCCCAAAATACATTACACCTAAAAAGGGAGGGGCTCTGAGAGAAACACAGAGAGAGAGAGAGGGAGTGAGAGACAGACAGGGAGGGAGAGAGAGAAAGAGACAGATAATCTACTGTCCCTAAAGGAAATATTAAAACATTATATAAGCTCATAGTGCCTGCAAATGAGACCTTTTTTTAAATTATTCAGATACATTCTGTGATGTTCTTCCTGTGCTTTCCCTGTTTTTTGGCTTTTCTAATGTTCTGTCTTCCCCTTCTTTTCTGGGGGAATCTTTGTTTATGTGTCTGTTCCATGTGGATCTGTTTACGCCCTAGCCCCGCCTTTAGCCACGCCCCCTCATTGTCCTGTGTCTAGTTCCTGACTCCGCCCCTGCCCAGGTGCTCTCATGTCCTTCATTAGTAAAATCCCCCTGTGTTTCAGTCTATTGTCCTGCTGCTCTTTGTAAAATTCGTGTTCATTACTCTGGTTCTGTAGTTTCTAGCTGTGTTGGTTTTCTTGTGTCTTTGTTGGACTTGTCTATCGTCCTCTTTGTTTCTCTGGTGCTCCTGTTCTTGTTACTCTTGTTTTTGTAGTTTCTGGTGTTTTTGTGAAACTCCGGTCCCCTCGTTTTTGTTACTTGTTCTTAGTATTAAACCTTTTGGATCCTGTGATTACGTCTTGCTTGTCTTGACCCCCAGATCATCACACATTCAAAGAGAAAAAAGGAGGAATAATTAACTAAGTATGAGCCATATCAAGAAAGGCAAGGAATTATTTGGAGCTAGTTTGAATCTACAATAATCAACTGTACCTAAATGAGACAAAGGCAAGGCTCATTTATTATGAAGGCAAATGAGATCTTTTTTTTTTCTATGTTAAATGGATTCAAAGAGAAAATGTTAACAAAGTACAAACCCTATCAGGAAATGCAAGGAATTGTGCTGATCCGGTCTACAATAACCTACTGTACCATTTCTAATCCGCCACACAGGACTGCACTGTGTCCTCCAGTTCAGGAATGTCTTGTGACGTGTGTCGTGCAGGGCTTTGTAAAACAAAAGTTATATTTATAAAGGTATAATATGGTTTTGTTAAAAATTCCTCTTGATGATGAAACCTCACTGTCATTACATTCACAATTTTTTTGACAGACAAGGAACTGTTGGTTTGTAAATTCTCATATTTCTTATTTATTTCTCTCTTTCTCATGTGTCTAATGTTTCCATCTCACGTTTTCAGCACAGGAATGTTAATCTCCGGCTAAAGGCTGAGGATGAAAGTTCTCGTTGTTTTATTCATGACGGTACTTTGTGTTTAACGGTACAGGTTCAGACTGTAGTGATGAAAAAGGCACAGGCGATGATGGAACATTTAGTTTATCGCCAATAGTGAAAACAAGACGTTACTGACCAGCCAAGAGTCTTCATTATTGATTACTGACCGCTTAAACGTCCAGGTTTCTCTTGCCCTCATAACTTTTACTGTTTATAGGTCCAACAATAAGACTAGTCCCAATTTTATATTTATACAGTAAACCCCCACTTTAACATGGATCAGCAGTTGTGGTTTCAGTCCATTCAATTTTTCTGAGATCTGAACTACCTGTTCGCTGAAACCCTTTTCATATTTGGGGTTTACACTATAAAAATAGGTTTTTAAAGACATTTTTTGTTCTACCACATCACAACAATGCTTTAATATCTCTCTCTATATATAGCTCTATATATAATCAACCTCTCTCTCTCTCCTCTCTCTCTCTCCTCTCTCTGTCTCTCTTGCTCTCTCTCTCCTCTCTAGAGCTCTCTCTCTAATCCTTTGTTTTATTTCAGTATTAAGAGACATGAATGCTTCATGCAGGCGGGGAGAATGTTTCTTCTTTGCTTGCTGTATAATTTAGCCCACTGTAAAAATGTGCCCTGTGATCGGACGCTTCCGAGGCTTGAGGTTTGCACCGCTTTCATCATCACACAGCTCAGAGTCAGGCATGACATTCTCGCCATCTCTCTCACGCACACACACACACGCACAGTATGAGAGATATACACGTCCCTGTGAGAATGAGAAATCAATACTGTGTCGGCGTGGCAGGCTGTGGCGCGGGATACGCTGTGTATTGTAAATGATTCTGATGATGCTGGCGTTGGGTGGGGAGTTGTTTCCACTGCCTGAGATTCTCTCGAGGGGCTACGGCTGTTAGAACACGGCCGACCTTCACACACCTTATTTCATTTCCTTTTTGAAATACAATACTGTGGGAAACTATTATGCCTAATTTTTTTGCCATGTTACTTTTTGTACATTGTTAATTGTTTCTCTCTTTTTTTTGGCCTTTGAATCTATCTGAATTAGTGTTTTTTTAAAGGCCTCATTTGCATACACCATAAATGTTTGACTGCAGGGTGTGAATTAATAAGTGAGCTTTGCTAATGGTTCGTTTAGGTAAAAAAAAAAAAAAAGAGCAAAGAAAAGGAAATTATTTGGATGAATTGCGTAATTGTCTCCTGTGGAAGGGGGTTAGAGCCGGGCGGGCGGAACACGGGGCAATTAAAGGCCGAGTTCTGGCCGCGCGCCAAGGTTGGGTGAGGTGAACTGTGAGCTTTAAAGGAATAAATACATGAGTAGTTACAGATTGGAGAGAATGGGAAGTGCAAGGGATGTCGGTGCTTTTACATCCTTGCCCCTCTCGGTACCTGAATATCCAGATAACCTTCAGCAGCGTCTCTCAGCTCATCTGTCGGTGTCAGCCAGGCCTGGACCATGCGCTCCTTTTCTCTGGGCCACGGCCAGATGTGAAGGACAAACGTCTCCTACCTGCTTTACAGGCCAGCAGGCCCAGGCCCTGAGGTCCTGCAGAGCTGGAGGCCAGTTTAGCTCCAGGCCAGGGCTCCCGGAATGAGAGGATAAATTAGCAAAGATGTAATGTTTACAGACATGGAGTTCCAAGTCAACTGGTTTAGTAACACTGGGGATGAGCAGGGGAAAAAAATCATAGTGAGAGAATGGACAGAGTTCAGAATCAGCAAAAACAGTCAGCGAGGACCTCACAGCTGGATCACAGCAGGCAGAAGCACAGTCCAGTGAACAGGCAATATAATCCAACACTGTGATATAGTCAGAGGAAACAGATCCAAATTACCAGGCAAAATAACAAATCCTAGTACAGGGTCAGTGCACGGTCAGACAGGGAAGGAAAAAAATGCAACACTTTGTAAGGAAATGCAGGAAACAGTGGCCTGTTTATACAGTAAGTGAAGATGGAACTCAAGAGTCTTTCTGAAACTCTGGTTCTTGTCCTGTTTTAACCCCATCTGCTTTTGTTTATGGTTTTTATTTTGGTTTGGTTCTGCCCCCTGTTCGGTGTCTTCACCTGTCACTTTTGTAACTCCTCCCAACCAAGGTGTTCACCATTCTTTCCCTCTTTAAACAGTCTGAAGTTCTTCTTCTACTTTTTATGGAGCAACCCTGATACTGTCTGTATTGATCCTGTTTTATAGTTTAGCCTGGATTCTCTGTAAGATTTACCTTGGTTTGTTTATCCTGATGCGTGTGTGTTCGGTCAAGTATGTAAATAAAATGTTAGTTTACACCTACAGTCCTCCTTATCTGCTGTCACATTGTTGGTAGTGACCCTATTCCAGGTCACAATTGAGACCTTAGAGCCTGGAAACAGACAGGAATTCAACCAATGTTTGCTCTTGAAACTGTCCATCGTATTTATTTTTATTACAAAAATAATGTTAGGAATTGTGTGAGCCAATCAGGTATTTATTATATTTAACACCACTGCATACATACAGAACCAGACTGCTAACAACGTCACTATACAGAGGTCCGCTTTTCGTAAAAACCGCATTGTTGTGTTTTGGTAAATAAAATGTCTAAAAATAAAGTATAGTGAATAGTAAAGTGAATATAGTGAAAACCCTAAATATGCCCCCAAACCTGCTACCAGAACACTTTAATTTCATGTTAAACTCAGTTTAATGCACTACCCTTAAATAAAACATAAAGGTAAATTAATAATTAGAATCAGAAAACTTTATTGCTTAAAACACCGTTAGCATTAGCGGTTAGCATTAACAGCGTGCAAAGACTCGTACACAAACAAAAGGTCAAAATAACTTTCTCTACCAGCATGTTTAGACAGGGCACAGCTTACTAATACTAAATAAACTGAGATAACTGTTGAAAACATGGAGCAGTCATGCTCCAAGCTGCAGCAGCTTCTTCTTATTCTCTTCATGGCGGTTGACAACTGCTGGACTGGTGACGGTAATACAGTTAGGTGATCAGAAAAATCTGTGTAAAACTGAGGGATTACTGTACACACATTAAGGTGAAGCCACAGGACTGGATTTTGGTACGTCCTTTCTATGGAAACATACAGTATATACAGAACAGCATATTCCAAGTGGAATTGTGTGTAAAACTTGTATTTCATGAATAATCTGTCCTCTCTAGTTATTTCACAGGGTTGGGTATAACTATAGTTTTGGACAGAGCTGTAATGCACCCATTTAATTTCTGCAGTCACACCATGTATGTATTTGACAATAAATATCTGAAACCATGCTGAAGACCTCAAACCATGTTTAAGAACATTTTAGTTTATCTACATTTCAGCTCCCTAGACAGAGTATCTATTAGATTAATGTTTCCCAACCTGGGGTCCAGCCCCACTTAGGGGGGCGCTAGAGATCGCAGGAGGTCCGCACATTTTGTCTGCACTGAGGTTACCAAAATTCGTACACATTAAATTAATAAAATCCCAATGTCTGAGAAACGTAAAAGTATGTGTGTGTGTGTGTGTGTGTGTGTGTGTGTGTGTGTGTGTGTGTGTGTGTGTGTGTGTGTGTGTGTGT
>JBBPDC010005522.1:12500-13846 GCA_037974485.1 Hemigrammopetersius urotaenia | reverse complement strand
AAAAGCGGGGGGGGGGGGTTACTTGAATAAATATTACACATGGAGATAGTGCAGACCAGGTGTTTTGTAGTAAGTGGAATCCAGCGAATAAGCAGTAACTGTCATTATTTTGGCCTCACTTACCAATTCTTCCCAACTGTAAGACGCATCACAAGCACAAGAAGCCCTGGTATAAATGCGGTAGCGGTTTTTATTAGCAAATGTAGCGTACCTTTATAAACGGTCCAGTTCTTTGTGTTCTGCCTCTCCACCCGGCCTGAGAGCATCAGAGTCTTTGAGCGAGCTCCGGCTGAAAGCTGTTTCCAGGACTATGGCTTAGACTGTCGAAAATCTTCTCCCTCTGGAGATACCCGGAGTTTCTGAAACACTAAACACCCTGCGATTTCAAGTGGTAGCCATTATATCAGCCTGAGAGGCGCTAGAAAGCGGTTCTTCTTTGACTTGGGTTAAAGGTTCTTGGGAGAAACCTTGAACTGTTTTCCAACGTATACACTCACAGAGCATGTTTGACAAAAATAGATTTGAAAAGTTCTTTAGAGAAGCCAAAGACCTTCATTCATGAAAATGTTGTCTATTGCTATTACTGTAGGAAAATAGAAAACGGACACACTGACTGGATTTCCTCCCCTGCAACTTTAAAGCTGAGCCTTAAATCTAACAATCAGATTCAACAAACTAATCTGATTGGCCCTGCAGTGTGAACAGAGCCTGAGACCCTGGTGTACTGGTGCCATGGGCCTCCAGACTGAGACTCCGTGTTAAATGTTAGTAATGGGTTTTGGCTGAATGGAAGCTCTTGATGCTTTGAATTGAAGGTTGATGTTAATTTTGTATTAAGGACGTCGTGCTGAAACCATGAGACGTGAAATATTGATTATTATAGAGTTAACATTAAAGCTTAGTGGCTATAAACTGCAATTGAAATGCTAGCATTGAATGAACATGATAATTAGAGCCAGTATAACTTTCAGTGGAAAATATTCGGACATTTTGAAGACGTATGTTTTTTTCATAATTAATAGAAATATCAACACAAATATTTTTGCTAAAATTATATCAGTTTCTGTTATTCGTTACAGTTTAATTGCACCAGGCCTTCATAGTAATGCTGATTTTTATATAGAATGAAAGGCCTGGGCTACTAAAACGTACCACTATGGGGCAGCTAATGGCCTAGTGGTTAGGGAGTTGCCCCTGTGATCAGAAGGCCGTGGGTTCGAATCCAAGGACTGCTAGTGGCACCACTGAGGCGTCCTTGAGTAAGGTACCGTCCCCACACACGGCTCCTCGGGTTAAATGGGTTAAATAGACAGAAAGAGATGTGAGATTTCCTGAGAAGTCCGTAC
>JBBPDC010005522.1:0-7500 GCA_037974485.1 Hemigrammopetersius urotaenia | reverse complement strand
CCAATTTATTTTATATTCTGCTTGTTACAACTTCTGTAACATCGTCCTGTGAGCAGCGCTTTAGAAATAAACTTTATTCACTTTATTTACTTACGTTGTAATGACAGCCGTAGTAAACAGTGACATTAATTCAGGCGGTAAACGTTTGAAACTGCAGCTGTTACACAGTAACCCTGCTGGCTACAGTAACTCGCTACTTCTTTAAAGCTTTAGTGCGACTGTGTGACTGTAATCAACTGTTCCTCCATTTTATTTTTATTATTCTTATTTTCTGTGGTGAGCCGGTGCCTATTTTTTTTTTTTTTTAAGTGAAATCATTATTATTGATTTTTTTTATTGTTTTTGAAATTTCCAGTGCAGTGCGAAGGGGGAGATTCTGTAAACGTGGCCACACATTCAGCTGTCCTCACCCATAAATACCTTATTACCCCCCAGCAGTAGAGTGTTGGATGAAAATCACAAAAGTATAAGTTTGAATCCAGACTGCGAATACATTTTTCTTATAATAACTTTAACTTAACTTTTATAATATATGTAACTTTTGCCCGTTAAACCAAGGTTTCTCCAAAACACAATTCGGCATTCCGTGGAATTGGGCCGTTCCGGTTACTTTGGTTCCCTCTGGTAGTGAAGTCCACGGTCAGAGCTAAAATGGAGCTAAATGAAGAAGCGTGTGAACTTCCTGGGAAACCCAATGCTTTAATAATACGGTTTTATATGGGATATTTAAATCCTACACTGTATCAATGGAAGTTAATACTGCTCTATTGTAGCTGTTCTATGTACATTACAGTCATTCTGGCCGTTTTGTCAGAACAGAGTTGTTGGTGTTGGAGAGGCTGAGAGTGAAGAGACTCTGCGTTTTGAATGTAGTGCCTGAGAAAGTAACGTGTGTTGTTTACTGTGCCGTAGACACTAAGACTGGGTTGTCATTATGGAGTTGAGTGAGACGGGGTGTGTGTGTGTGTGTGTGTGTGTGTGTGTGTGCGTGTGCATGCAGGCCGGCTGGATTTAGGCCTGCAATAGACTGTGACTAAGCGTTCTGAATGAGGGGTGGATGAAGGAGAAGGTTCTGTTACTGAGTCATACCCCTCTACTGCTGGAACATGTCACCCCCCCACCCACCTTCAGAAATTAGGTCAGGATATGAACACGGCGCACCAACACAGAGGACCTGACGGATCTATTTCCCTTCGGAAACTGTGCAGCGTTCAGAAAACGATGTGTGCAAACGTTTCACTAAAACAGTTTTAGTCTTAAAGGTTTTACTAAAGCAGTTTTAATCTTAAAGGTTTTGCTAAAACAGTTTTAGTCTTAAAGGTTTTACTAAAACAGTTTTAGTCTTAAAGGTTTTACTAAAACAGTTTTAGTTTTAAAAGTTTTGCTAAAACAGTTTTAGTCTTAAAGGTTTTACTAAAACAGTTTTAGTCTTAAAGGTTTTACTAAAATAGTTTTACTAAAACAGTTTTAGTCTTAAAGGTTTTACTAAAACAGTTTTAGTCTTAAAGGTTTTACTAAAATAGTTTTACTAAAACAGTTTTAGTCTTAAAGGTTTTACTAAAACGATTTTACTAAAACAGTTTGTCTTAAAGGTTTTGCTAAAACAGTTTTAGTTTTAAAAGTTTTGCTGAAACAGTTTTAGTCTTAAAGTTTTTCTAAAACAGTTTTAGTCTTAAAGGTTTCACTAACACAGTTTGTCTTAAAGGTGTGCAAAGCATGCACTTACACTCTGTTGTTGTTGTTTTTATTCAATTAACGATATATTTCACGCTTATATTCACGTGTATATCCAAGGCACGCACAGACTGTCAACCCCGCAAAAGCAAATAAAGCGATATCATCAGACGCCCACTGGCTGGGAGCCTCGCCTGGTCTCGGGCCGCCTTCGCAGGAGCCCCGTCCGCAGCCTGGATCTCTCCAAACACTTCACCTTTTATTTTCTTATGCTGAACACAGAGTGAATGTTTTCGGTGGTAACCGCCGCTGTTGGGAAACGTTGCTGTAACAACAGCTCTAGGCGAGTTATGGTGTTGAGCCATTGGCAGTCAGCTGCGCTCACCCTCTCCGCTCCCATAAGAGCGTTATTGTTCGTGTTAAACGGACTATGTTTGCGTTTCACTTCGCTCTGTAAAACGTGCGTTTACGTGCTCTTGATTTGCCGATCGTTTGTTCAGCTGGACCTGGGCCAAACACATACAGGTCTAGCTCTTCAGACACAGGAAAGCTCGAGGTTTACACGTCAGAGGCAATTCTTCAGAGCCTAAAATGATTGTTTGCAGCGTTTTAGAGTGCTTTCAAGACGTGCAGACGGACGTGTTTCACCTAATCCAGAAATGTGCAGAGGCATGAAGTTAGTTGTGCTTGCATCGGTTCATTTGGTTCATCTTTAAACCTAAGTTTGAAGGTTTTTGTCCCTCTCTATTAAACAGTTCATCCTTATTTGTGTTTACAGCAATCCCTCAGTTTTACATGGATCAGCATTCTGTCTAATGCTAGTTTCTCTGAGAACCAAACTGTATTACCTCCACCAGTCCAGCGATGGCAGTAATACACTGAAAAGTTGTTAACTGCCATAAAAGAAGAAGAAGAAGAAGAAGAAGAAGAAGAAGAAGAAGCAGCTGCTGCAGCATGTAGCATGTCTGTTCCATGTCTTGTCCTCATATTTTAGTGTTTTCAAAAGTTCTCAGTTTATTTAGTGTTAGTAAGCTAACCGTTAATGCTAACAGCTTTTTAAGCAATAAAGTTTTCTGACTCTGCTTTTTAATTTACCTTTACATTTTCTTTAAGGGTAATGCATTAGAGTTTAAAATGACATCAAAGTGTTCTGGGAGCAGATTTGGGGGCAGACTTAGGGTTTACACTATAAAAATAGGCATTTTTAGGCATTTTTTTTAACCAAAACACAACATTGCTGTGATTCATTTGACAGGGCGCCAGATCAGGAGTATTTTTAAAATAATAATGTTGATTGTAAGTTTGTTTTCAATGTAGAGCTACAGATCAAGAGTTCCAACATGTAAACAATCTGGAGAGAATAATTACTGCCCCCACAGGTGAAAACAGGAAACTACACATTGGGCTTCAGGCAGCCCAGTTAAAGAGCGCCAGACGAACGTCTCACTGAAGTCAATACAAAACACAACAAAAACGTCCCTGGAGTTCAGAGCATGATCATTTATCAAGATTCAAGACGAGGCCTTAGACCACAATCCATGATGAATGTTACACCCGTTACTGGTGAACCTGGACAGCGTTACTCTCATTAATTGGGTTAATTGGATTTTCCTTTTGCTCTTTCTACATCCATCATGTCCTTGAGTAGAAGCAAGTGTGTGAGTACTGGTCCACTAATGTCTTGCTGTGTGTGAGTGTGTGTGCGACTTCAGAAGACTGGGAGGTCCGTTCCCCGACTGACTGTGTGGTTGCTGAGGTCATGTTGGGGTTGTCCAGTCACAGCTTTTGTGCAGAAACCCTGCAGGCGCCAGCTACTGATTATCCACTCCCTCATATTGAGGCTCTGGTGTGGCAGTAATGACCAGCACATGCAAACACGTCGCAGGAAAGGCTGCTGTTCCTCTGCACCTCCAAACCTGGACCCGAGAGGCCGTCTGAGAGACCAGCCAAACCAAATCTGGCTAAAAACAAACGAGCTGGTGGTGGTTGTGGGAGTGTGGTGCAGAAGATATGGCTCTGAAAGGAACCGTGCGGCATGATGTTTGCGGAGGCTGGTTTGGAGAAGGGTGAGGGAGCGACGTGTGGAATGTGATCGAGCCCAGAAGGCTGGAGGTGGGGTGCGGTGGACGGGTCGGCTATGCTTTGGCTGCACTGGCAGAGGAAGATAGAAGCCGTGAGCTGATAACAAGGTTCCTGCTCACATCAGGCCTCACCCTGCTGGTGCCAGCCTCTCCGCCCTTTCCTCCACTCCTCCTGCGTGGAGGGCAGCCAGTGCCACCCACTCTCCAACTAATGTTCCCTCCTGCAAATCCTCAGGGCCGGACTGTCAGTTTGCCTTCAAAAGCTCTGGGCAAGTCAGCATAAGGACATGCCGAAGCTTGTCGTGCCACATCAGATATAATTAAAAAACAACAGCAACCCGTAGAATTGCAGGGAATCTTGTTAGTCCATTCAGTTCTGCCTGTTTGTTTGGCTCCACTTTTGCGATTTTTATTTTTCTGCTGAATGGACAGAACAGAATGAAATCAGAAAAGGAGTCTAAATAAAATGAGATGCACCTTAAGTCAAGTCAAGTAAAAAAAAAAAAGTAGATTTTATTGTCATTTCTACCATATACACAGTACATAGTAAGAATGAAACAACGTTCCTTCAGGACCAGCAACACAAGAGCAGAACAGAACACAAGTGCAAAACAGGACAGAGCAAGAGCAACAACACCACTAAACGAGACAGGACACCCTTAAACGAGACGAGGACACCCCTAAACGAGACAGGATACCCCTTAACGAGACAGGACACCCCTAAACCAGACAGGACACCCCTAAACCAGACAGGACACCCTTAAACGAGACAGGACACCCCTAAACGAGACAAGGACACCCCTAAACGAGACAGGACTCCCCTAAACCAGACAGGACACCCCTAAACGAGACAGGACACCCCTAAACCAGACAGGACACCCTTAAACGAGATGAGGACACCCCTAAACAAGACAGGATACCCCTTAACGAGACAGGACACCCCTAAACCAGACAGGACACCCCTAAACCAAACAGGACACCCCTAAACCAGACAGGACACCCTTAAACGAGATGAGGACACCCCTAAACCAAACAGGACACCCCTAAACGAGACAGGACACCCCTAAACCAGACAGGACACCCCTAAACCAGACAGGACACCCTTAAACGAGACAGGACACCACTAAAAGGGACAGGACACCCCTAAACGAGACCGGACACCCCTAAACAAGACAGGACACCCCCTAAACGAGACAGGACACCACTAAAAGGGACAGGACACCCCTAAACAAGACAGGACACCCCCTAAACGAGACAGGACACCCCTAAACGAGACAGGAAAACCTCTAAACGAGACAGGACAACCCCTAGACAAGACAGGACACTCCTAAACGAGACAGGAAAACCTCTAAACGAGACAGGACACCCCCTAGACAAGACAGGACATCCCTATATGAGACAGGACACCCCTAAACAAGACAGGACACCACTTAAAGAGACAGGACACCCCTAAAGGAGACAGGACACCACTAGACGAGACAGGACACCCCTAAATGAGACAGGACACCCCTAAACGAGACAGGACACCACTAAACGAGACAGGACACCCCTAAACGAGACAGGACAACACTTAAACGAGACAGGGCACCCCTAAATGAGACAGGACACCCCTAAACGAGACAGGACACCCTGAACAAGACAGGACACCCCTAAACGAGACAGGACACCCCTAAACCGGACGAGGATAAGACAATGTTAGGGTAAATGACAGTGGCTACATTGAGGATTAGTACAGTATTTGACCAGGACTGTAGTTTAGCAGCAGAGATGTGCAGGAGAATGCAGGACATCAATAAATAAATGCGTGCAATTTTAAATGGCAATAAATATGACTGTGCGGTTAGTAGCAGCAAGGTCACACACACAAGGTACGGAGGTGAGGACTCACAGTCGGAAGAAGATGACGGCAGGCTGAAGACTCAGTGACTGAGCAGATACCCCCTGCTTACCTGGTCATTTCACGTCATGTGACACGATCACCTTCAGCCCCTGCTGCGTCTCAGGACCCGCGTGTGTGACGCATGTGGTTTTATTTACCGAAACAATTATTACTCATTTTTAAATGTTCCTATTACTCTCCATGTAATCAAAAAGGCTGTTACCAGTTAATATACTGGACATGTAAATGACATTTGAAGAACATCTTCCTGTCTCGTGCCTTTGTTAAAATCTTCCCGTCTAAGCTAAAACTCCACTGTGAGCTAAACACCTTTATATATCTTGGTTTTTGTGACATCAGAAAAGCAATGCATTCAAAACAGGGGGGCTTAATTTCCATTAATAATCTGTATGGATTGGGGAGTGGTACATTTTGTCATTATGAAACTTTAATATTGTCTGTATTAACCTGTTTTATCCCAAAAAGACGTGGGCCGTTTATCGTGATATGGGCTCTTTAACTAGCAAAAGTCCGTTAAAAAATTGGACGATTGAGGTCATGCATCAGTTAGCTATTGCTCATTCTCCTCACACACACACACACACACACACACACACACACACACACACACACACACACAGCTGAGGTGTTTGATTTGTAACTCCAGCGTGACGTCATTGACCTAACCCCCTCCCCAGCCACACACATGTACATACAAAGGGTCTTCAGCGCTGTTCACTGCGTTTAGCTCCGAAAAAATAACACAGATGTTTCTCTGGTTGGTGGACAAGCTGCTCAGGGCTGCTGATCATGCCCCCATCCCTCTCTCTCACTTTTCTCTCTCTCTCCCTCCCTCTCCAGCTGGCTGCCTATTTTAACTGCAGCTGGCGACTGGGTCACGTGACTCGTTCGGAGGCGTGATGGACGGGTGGTAATTGAGGAATACACACTCAGATTTCAACACCAAACTACAGCTCATAACTGGTGACCCCCTCCTTCCTTTCTCTGTTTATGGAGTGACCTGGTTTTCATGATGACTGAAGTCATTGCTCTGAGATTTGTGCAGATATTACAGTCCACTCACCTGTCGCCTGACTCTGCTGTGAGGCCGTGAGGTCATTAAAACGCTTCTGAGTGGCTTTAATATGGCGTTTCAGATTGATGAGCCATCTCCCTGCTATGCAAAAGCAACACAGCACTTTGTAGAACAAAATCTCACAAGCTCACAACAGTACACCACTCCACACATGTCCTTTTATCCATCTTAGTCCAAATTTGCCCTTAACTAGTAACCTCAAAAAACTAAAGTGTTTACCTTATTTTTACTGAATCCGTAGGTAATTCTATCAGCTGTGTGTGTGTGTGTGTGTGTGTGTGTGTGTATAAACACAGCTCTGCCCTTCTCACAGAGATCTAATCTCATTCTGGCACTGGGATCCAGATAATCGCTGTGTTAAGAGGTTTTCTGGGTCAGGTGTGGGAAACTTACGTTGACAAGACAATAGATGATCATCCCATTATTTGACATTATAGAGTAATTTTCAACATTTAGTGCATATAAATGTTGAAGATTCTAGATGTTCATCAGGTAGTTTACATACTTTTTATTAGGAAATACATGTGATTTTAAATATTTCTACTTTTTTGGACTGATTACAAACTATTTACAAACCAAGTTTCCTGTAGTGGCCTGTAGCTGTAGCTGTAGTGGCCTGTAGCTGTAGCGGCCTGTAGCTGTAGCGGCCTGTAGCTGTAGCTGTAGCGGCCTGTAGCTGTAGCTGTAGCGGCCTGTAGCTGTCGCTGTAGCGGCCTGTAGCTGTAGCTGTAGCGGCCTGTAGCTGTAGCTGTAGCTGTAGCGGCCTGTAG
>JBBPDC010005478.1:0-13850 GCA_037974485.1 Hemigrammopetersius urotaenia | reverse complement strand
ACACCATCATACATCTACACACCTTCACACACACCATCATACATCTACACACCTTCACACACACCATCATACACCTATACACAAGTGTCACACTCAAGAGCATTTGTCTCAGTGTGATTTATAATGATTTTATAAGATTGTTGAAACCGCAGTCTGTAGAAGCTACACACTAGAATAAAACTCAGGAGTCTGGACACTCCATTGTTTCTCTTAGTCTGGTCCCATGAAAGGGATCTCTGTGCCTGTAGCTGGTGAACACAGCCTTCAATCGACACAGCCGTCAGTCGATCGCTTTCCTCCCCCCGACCAACATCTAATCCGGCAAGAACTTTTCAGCACTGATGGTCTGGAAGCCAGTCAGGACTTGGTACAGAGCTGCACTAGAGTCTCTCTGGGGTGGCTCCGATTCCAATTCAGCCACTGTGGAAGCCAGGGAGAGCGGAGCAGGGTGAAACTAAAGACCCCCTGTTCGGGCTGCTATGTATGGAAAACAGGTAGACTGGTATAGTCAGTATTGTTGTAAATGGGGTTGCCAAGGATACCTGGGTTTTGGGATAGTGTGAGAATGATCAGTATTCACATCTCTGCACAGTGCAGCAGTGCTTAGTAGTGTTATGAATCAAAAAGTAGGGTTAGACAGGGACAGACCATTTTACTGTGGAAAAATAATATACTAACGGTACCCATGAGTGACAAAGAAAAATATAAAGCCTGTAGAAGAGGTTGCAGTTTGAACTAGAGCAGCAATGCCCCTGAGAAATGACTTTCCACACTGCATCCATTACTCGATGCATTATGGGAGACTGCCTGAATTCTTGCTTGATCCAAGACCACAAGTAGGAAAAACTTTGTGACCAATAAAAATAAAACTAAATGACATGGCTACTGTTTTATATCCATTATACTCCCTAAAAAGTGATTCATGTTAAAGCCATAATACTTCAAACACTTGGAACCAGTGGAGGCTATGATGTATTTATTTATGATGGGAACTGCACTCACTCTGGTGACTGAACAATACTTAACTAGTCCTACTGTAAATGATCATAATTGTAAGTCGCTCTATACAAGAGCATCAGCCAAATGATCCTTTTACCCTATAATGACCAATTAACCAAAAAAACCCCTTGGTATTTCATCTATTTTTGTGTCGTTTTGAACAGTCATTGAACTACTGTCTAGAGTCTTCACAAAATCCTGCTCCGTTTTTAACGGCATTTGCCAGTCTTAAATAAAACATGCCAATGAACAGAGTCTGGCCAGAAGGCCAAGTCTATACAGCTCTGTGCAAAAGTCTTAGGCTCCTTTGCACAACTGTTTAAAGCCATTTATATGAGCTGTGAGGGATTTTATTCTACAAAATACACAAGTTAAAATTAGAACAAATGCAAAACAAGGAACCATTAAAAAATATATTTGTCAAGTTTGTAAGAACTTTTATGAGTTTTAGGAGCTGCTTAGAAGAACATAGGTTCTGTTCGAGATAACCTCCTGCTTTTGTAAGGATGTCTGAAATTTCATCTGCAGCTCCTGATTTGAATCTGAGGTATTTGAGGTTTTTGATGAGAACTACAATGTAGCCTATTACTTGGCTTCCAAGATAAGAGGTCTGGGGACGATTAACCAAACACATCTACAAACATAAAACACACTTACTGCAATTTTTGTATATATTCTAATATTAGCCTTTAAAAGCATGGACTGCTCAGCTAAATTGGTTGTAAATATAATTTTCAGGTGTATAAGATCTGGTTGCATGGTTCTGTATCTGCACACAAATTTAACGTTGATAATAAATGAGCCTTAATGAATGTGCTTGTTGTGTCTGAATGGCTCCATAGCTCAGAGGTAAAGGTAAACTTACCTTCCACCATCAGCATGGGCTCCTTCCCTCCCCCATGGGCCAGCATCTCCCTCCGATAGCGCTCGCCCGTTTCCCTAAAACACACACACACAGGTTATCAGCATCACCAGCACCACCAGCAGCATAGCGTGTTAAGAAAACACACACGCTTAACAAAAGCAGGTGTTAAGTGACTAGACAATGCAGCAGCAGAACAAAGAGCCCAGTTCAGAGATAATAGGGGTGAATCCAAAACACAGTCGTTGTGGTGGTCTTTTCTGGGACGTTGACGTTTCTACCATGGGGTACAATTTTCATCCCGTGTTCAGTGTTCAAAGTTAAACGACCTATTTTGTCTCGCTCAAAAATAAGACATGAAAAGTCTCACACACACAAACACACACCTGTTTAAGGGGTCCTTAGAGAAACACTGCCTCCAGACCATGGAAGCCACAGCTCTGGACATCAGGTAAGAGTAGTACTTCGCTCCGTAGCCTATGAGGTGACTGAATCTCAGCTGCCAAGCCTGTGGAACGATATGACAAAAATCACAACACATGTACAATTCAGGAATCATTTTAGTGGTATGTATCAATAAAATCATTTTTGATACATGCAGATGTTCAGTCATGTTTTTAAATGACAAATATCCACAATATGCTCAAAGGTGTATACTGTGACATACAGTACAGAGAAAAAGTCTTGATTCACCATTCATTTCTTTACAGTTTGCTTTGAATTACCTTGGTGGTGCAACAATACTATTTTGTGTCTCTCAAACTGTTTTATCTTTGGCATATTGAGGATTAAGTTAAAATGGGAACAAGTATTTTACTGTGACAGGCTGCAAAGTGTCTAATGATACAAGGTGCCTAGATAATGGTGTTCCAACTACTCA
Source organism: Hemigrammopetersius urotaenia (assembly GCA_037974485.1). Lineage (NCBI taxonomy): Eukaryota > Metazoa > Chordata > Actinopteri > Characiformes > Alestidae > Hemigrammopetersius > Hemigrammopetersius urotaenia. The sequence goes on along the minus strand of JBBPDC010005478.1, from coordinate 11,109 downwards.
GCATTCAGCACCACCAGTATACTGATCACCGCCTGATCATCTGGACACACCTGCACCTGTTTCTTCACTGATTCAGGCCTTAAGTTAGTTAAGTGTTTTGTTATGCTTGAATGATTCATTCATGGGTCATTCATTCATGGTGTAACAAACAAAAAAATAGGTAACTGGTCAGGTTCAGGGACTGGACTGAAAATGAGAGACTTTAAAAGTCCTTCAGGAAGCCTGGAGACTCCTAAGAACATTATTTTTATCCCTCAAAAATATCCCTCCACCTTGCATTCAAACAATATAAAAAAATACAGGAGATATAATATAAAATCTTTGGGTACGACTGGAAATTCATTCTGCAATAGTAACGTCTGTAATAAGTGATGCTAATGTGTACAGTATCCCACAACCCCTTTTACAGCAGGGTTAACGCATTTAGAGGACAAACGATAGGGAATCACGATGCTTTGGGCCCCTGAGTGCTGAGGGTAGAGTAATGTTTTGGCTCAGTGATATCTCAATTACAGTTTTAAGGGCTTAGCAGTTCAAAAGCTCTGCTGAGAGACAGAGACGTGCTTAGACAGTCATTACCCTCCAACACAGCATCTAATCCTGCTTAAGGGAAAAAAAATGCAAGAAGAATAATATCTGGTGGTATGACATTACAAAACCAAATTTATATGCTCTTAGGCACAGAAAACCTAAAAGAGGAGATGTTTATTAGAGCCACAGTTTACAATGTTCCCTTTAGCGAAGAGGTCTGATTTGATTTTTTTTGTTTATTTATTTTTAAAAAGCAAACATAGGTGGAAAATCCCATTTGAGTTTTTTCATTTCTTATTTGAAATGCCAATTTTTTGTGTAAACCCTAAATATGCCCCCAAATATACTCCCAAAACACTTTAATTTCAGCTTAATATTTTGTTAAAGAAAATAAAAAGTAAAAGTAAACACGTATCCATACTGTACAAAATGAACTGCTGCAGTGCTAGAATGTACAATACTGATGTTCCCCCATTTTCTGTTCAGTACTTCATGCAAGCGAGTTTTCTTTGGTATGCGTTGTTGTTTTACCGTTCAGGTTCTGATTGCCTTGCTTACTGGCGCACCCAAACACAAACAACCAGCACGGGGAGAAGGGGACGGGCGTTTCTACAATCAATTCTTAGTTTGGTTCTCAGAAAAAATCCACAAGAGACTGAAGGCGCAACTGCTGAACCGCGTATAACCAGGGCCTTACTGTGTGTGTGTGTGTGTTTGCTTTTGTGTGTGTGCATTTACTACTACATATTTTATTGTGAATATTTTGTGAATCAGAGGTTTGATAAGTGTCATATAGAGTAAATGTATTTAAAAATGTGGGTTTTTTTGCATATTTCTTTTATTAAAATATGCAATAATGCAGTACATGTTCTGTAAGGACAACATTCACTATATGCTCCGAAAAACAGAAAGCTTTTATCAAGTTTATCAAGAGGACAATATCATCATATTGCTCATCCCTACACATCCCTTTTTGTGTCTGTGTGTGTGTGTGTGTGTGTGTGTGTGTGTGTGTGTGTGTGTGTGTGTGTGTGTGTGTGTGTGTTACGGGAGTCAAGGGGATCCATAAACTGTCTGAAAAAGCCCTGCCTTAGATTAATAGAAACTGTTGCAAAAACCTAACAAATTTATGTACCTGAAAACCAGATCAAACAGAGTCAAACGAGCCTGAGGAGCTGCTGGGCCGAAGCTCGGCAGAGTCTGTGCAGGGTTAAACCTTGAACACTAACAGGTTGTTTGAAAAGGCTGGGCTTATTCAAACAGTGGTGGGAGAGCGAGGGATCTGGCTGCGTGAAACACGCTTAAGGTGCAGAGTGTCAGCCTGACGACTCCCATCTGGCACCTAATGGCTTTCATGAGCCTAAACAGCACTCGAGGAGCAGAGCTTAACGTGCGAAAGCTGAACATTAGTGAAGGCCAGGGAATCTTACACTGTAGCTACAATACAGTTCTCTTCTCCCTGGTTAAAGCAGAACTGACTGACATAGAGATTCAACACGCCTGGGGATTTTAGTGAAAACGCACATTAACATACACTCATACATTTACAGTACGGGGCACATGTCTGAGAAAACTAGATTTAAAACCTATGTAGCTCAGCATTAGAATTAGAATATCATTAATACAGCAAATTGTGATTTCATTTATGTTTGTTAGATATTTGCTTAAATATCCATAGGCTTCTACTCACGGAAGCCCAGTATTACATTATTGTTTTCATCAAACACCTCAAATACCTGGTTCTGCTTAATTAATGTTTCATTAGATAAAAATAGGAGTTCCACAAATCCGTGCAAAGACTGGAGGCATCAAATGAGGTCCAGAATTTCTTGTATTTGAATGTTCTCCAGGCTCCCTGAAGGACTGTTTCTATTTTTGATTGTTTAACCTTGATTGTTTTCTTTTTACCTGCTTTTATTTGGTCCGTTTGTTATGTTTTGAGTTTGATTGAATTCCATTTGAACATTTTCAGTCCCTTAATGTACTGTAAACGCTCGGTTACACTGTAAATGACCCTCAATGTATCTCTGAAAACAAACACTGAATGATTGACTGATTGAAATGAGCAGGAGAGCGGAGGGGGGGGGGGGAAATCAGAAAAACACTGCAAACCTTGAATCAGTTACTACATTCGCTTTCCCAGCAGTCAAAAATAAAGTGAAAAAGAAGTGGCCTAGAGTCAAAATAGGGTGCATGGAAAATGACTGTAAAGGAAAACAGTGCAATTACATTCCCTAACTAAACATACTGAAGACGCTTCTTTAAGTGCATCATATTATTGAGAGGATTAAATCCTGGGAGGTTCAGTTTTTTTGGATAGTGAACCAGTATAATGCCAGATAGATCTATTTCATTTAATTTGACTTAATGACTATTGTTTTGGGTCGACTCAAATGCACATTTCACTACTTGTATAACTACGTATGTGACAATTGAATCTGTGTATTGGATTGGTGTAAATTAGGTTATTTTTTTACTATTCCTCCTAATTAATGTCAAAACAAACAACCATTTGGTCACTTCATCCATTACCATCACCAATATACTCAAGTTTATACCTGTGGGAAATGTAGCTGGCTCTGTGGTTATTAGCCTTTCCAAAGCCTGCTGAACTGAAAGTCCCTGTGTTTTGTGATGAGACACAGAATGAAAGTCAGATGAACCTTTATGTGCTCATCAAATAAATGGGTCTTACATGAAAGTATCATTAAAGTGTGTGGGGGAAGCACAAGGAGGCTGTAATCCATCAGTGAAGGAATGTCTGAGTATCTTTGTAATAGTGATGGAACGATGCTTTTAAACATGAAAGACAGACACAAACTATTAGCCGCATTCCTCCGAGAGCGATTTAAAAACGGATAAAAAGGGAGGAGGCAGTGGTTTAAATGGATGGTTCCCTCACATTGTGGCTGCAGCAATTAAAGGGGAATATTTCGTGCTGGAGAGGTCTGGTTCCCCTCGGCTGTCTGTGATTACAGAGCAGGACAAACGTTTTTATGAAAGCCGGGCTAGAATCAAATGTGTGTTTTAGATTGTCTTGGTCCCCAAATGGCCATCTCCTCTAGCCCACAGCCGCTGAGGAGCTGCAAGAAACATTTTCTTCTCTTTTGCTCCTGAAAGATGAGTTTCAAATATTTCCCCCAGGGTGAGTTCATTCAAAGTATAACTCAGCTCTGTTATTTCAGAAGAGCCCAAAATGGAGGGGGAGAGAGAGAGAGAGAGACAGAGACAGAGAAAGAGAGAGACCATGAGAGAGAGAGAGAGAGAAAGACAAAGAGAGGATGTGCGAAACAGAGAGCAAGAGACAAAGAGAGCAAGAGAGAGCGAGAAAGACAGAAAGAGAGAAATGTGAGAGAGAGAGAGAGACAGAGAGCGAGAGAGAAAGAAACAAAGAGAGCAAGAGAGAGTGAGAAAGAGAGAGAAATGTGAGAGAGACAAAGTGCGAGAGAGAGTGCGAAAGAGTTAGAAAAACAAAGAGAGAGAGTGAGAAAGACAGAAAGAGAGGAAAATGTGAGAGAGAGCACGAAAGAGTGAGAAAAACAAAGAGAGAGAGAGAGGGAGAGAGAGAGAGAGGTTTTAATCCTGTAAATGCTACTGTGTCTGGGTATTAGATATAAAGCCACTTTGCGAAGAGAAAAAAGGCCTAAATTGTGCTCTCACACCATGTGTGCTTTCTGTAATACAGACAACTGCAAGGTGTTATTAAAGATTAGTCGGGAAAAACTTCTAAAACAATCATTAAGTTTAATAGCTGTAACAGATCATAATATTTCGGACCACCATGAGGTCCCGGAACACTTAAACATGTGCTTATAGGTGGGTTTCCCAAAGCTAAACAAATAGCTTCTAAAGTGTGGGTGGAAGCAGTATTACTGGACTTAGCGGACCCACGCTATTCATTCATTTAGTCACTGGCCCACCAAAAATGACTCAAATGCACCTTCAGTAACAGATACTTTTTAACTGATCTGCACCAAAAAACAGTATTGTGAATTTAACGCTACATGTTGCAATTGTGATGCTTTTCACTATACCAAAGGGCCCATATAGTCCCTTTTTTTGGGAAAAGAGGCTTAAAATCTGTATGGTGCGTTCTCTGACAATCAAATTTCTAATGAGTAACCTTAGCTACAACCTTAGCATTTTGACCTTGAATCTACTCAACCAACATTATCCAACTCGCTACATTTGCAAATGTCAATGTAAGAAAGTACACCAGCATATTAATGTATGTAAAGTGGGTTTAGATTTTATTTTTCTATTGTCTAGAGTTTATGTATATCGGTTTCTGGGTTTTTTTTTCTTCTCTGAAGTTGATACACAGCAGCCCCATATTTAAGTGAAATTCAAGGTTCAACCCAGCAAAAACAGCTGCCCTGGCACTGCTGCACACAGGCTGGTGGTTTTGGTCAGAGTTACTTATATGAAATAAAAAACCCACAGCAGTAGTGGCACATTTACGAGAGATGATTTGCATCAATGTTGTTTTTATTTTAGCTTCTGTTGCTGCAAGCTGCACATAAACTGCAGTTAAAAGTGAGCATGAATGCACACTATGGCAAGAGTTGACCCATCATGATACTTAATAAGTGCCTCCACATCTTAAGATGTGTGTAAGGACTTCTAAAAACTCTTAGTTTTAGTCCAGTCTCTGAACCTGACCAGTTACCTGTTTTCGTTTGTTAAGCCACACGGTGACCTACGTATGAATCATTTAAGCATAACAAAGTACATCTAATCTAAGTCCTGAACCAGTGAAGAAACAGGTGCAGATGATTCCAGATGGTCAGGTGGTGATCAGTATACTGGTGGTGCTGAATACTGAGTGGCTGGACCACTTTTATCTAGGTACCTTGTATCTTTAGGCACTTTGAAGCCTTTCACAGTAATCTGAGAGGTTCCAGATCTGTATCCAGCGTGTTCTGGCATAAATTAAGCCATGCAATTAACCATGTGATTGAGAATAAAGACTATTCAAATAATACTGATGTTTTTTCAGGAGACAGAAAAGTGTCAGGACAACAAGCAGCTTGCAAGGCCTGAATGTCTGAAAGCTGATTCAGAGTTAAAGAACGGGCTTGTCCTATAACCTCTGAACTATACTTTTGGTATTCTGTCTAATTTCACTTTAAAATTAACATGATTATTATATATGATGGTCATAATCTAGTTGTTGTTTTAGTGGGCATGATTTAGTGGACAGAAAGGGTTTAGACAGCTCTTTAGGACTTACTGTATTGGGAACATAAGGCAGGCCATAGTATTTCTGCTGCATATCGATCAGGATATCTGTTGTTGATCGACTTTGGGGTTTGCCATGATAAGCCTGGTCCAAGGCTGCATAGAAAATCTGTAACAGAGAAAGAAGAAATGAAGATCTACTCAAGACAGCATGATAACATCACCTCAAATTCCTGCTCAGTTCATTTATGTAGGAAAAAAAAGATATAGGTCTGCACAATATGTTGTCTTTTAATCGTTATCACAATATCTGTCTCTGCAATATGGATATCGCAAAAGACTGCAACATGCTAATGAGCTTTCAACCAATCAGTGTTTCTGACAGTGTAACCAAACACTTGATGGGTTTGTGTACCAAAACCATTTTATAATTCATCATAATTCAGTCATAGATGACCATTTTCTTATTACATAATTAAACTATGAATTAAATTTTTGTTTTAGAAGTATGTTTTAAGGCTGATATGTTAATGCTCTCTTTTTGGATTGGCTGCCTTGTATCGGAGCTGATTTAAAAGGCAGCACAGAGCTGAAACACTACTTAGAACTTTTGTAACATCACAAAAACTTGTGTTTGCAGCTTAGTTTCAGGACTGTGTGGACAAGGCAAGAACTAACTTCCTTTAACCCTTTTAAATGATATAAAAGTGAAGAGATACACCTTCTAATATACTGAATGGCATCATGATCACAATATGTAGCAACAAAATGGTAATACTGATGTTTTGTAGATATCGTGCAGCCCTACAAAGGAAGTAGCCAGTGTGAGAGAGAGAGAGAGAGAAGTACCTGAAGCTGAGTGTCAGCAGCACCACACACCTTCTTGGACTCACAAAGACGAGCTACCATGCTCTGTGGCAAAGGCTAGAATAAATCAGAGATTTTAAACAACTATTAAAGATGAACAGAAACATCTCTGAATATGAAGACGCTAGGCAGGCGTTGCTGAACACTGCAGGAGTGAGGCACACATTACCTGTCCTGTCTGATAGTGACGAGCAAACTGGTTAATGACCCGATAATCAGTAGCAAAGTACTCCATTAAAATAGAGGGAACCTCTGCAAAATCAGTAGCACATCTTGTTCCTTCAAAAAAAAAAAAACAACAACAAATATATACACATTCAGGGTGACCTTAAAAACATTAACAACATAGAAAGTATCAATCAAGTCACTTAGGGAAACATAGACGAGCAGTCATTTAAACGGGTCACATACAAACTTTTACACTAAAGCATGATGCTTTATTCATGCAATATGAGTAAACACCCGGCGTCAAAATGATTCACTTCCAATTCCTTATGAAAAGGTCCAAGGAAATGAATCAAAGTGGCAAATTCAACTATACATCGATTATTTTCACTGCTGTGCCATAATTCAGAAAAGAATTTAAAAGAACACTTTAAAAAAAAGTGTATTTTCAAACTGAAGAACAGATAATAAACATTTTTTTTCTGACATTTCAAAATAAAGACTTTTATTTTGGTAAAAGAATTCATGTCCCTTCAGTATTATTATTCTCAGTCGGTGAAGCACTTTACCAATGAAGGAATAATAAGGAAAAGCTTATGAAAAAAAGATCCCAGTGTATCATACCAGTGACATGCTGAAAGCGAGTGCGTCCAAGCATGGAGTGCATGGCGTGGCCCATCTCGTGGAAGAGGTTCTCCATCATGCCTGGCGTCAGGAGGGTGGGGGCACCGCGTGTTGGGTGAGGAAGGTTCAACATCAGCACCACCACTGGCAGCTGATACTGCCCATCATCCAGGAGACGCCCCCCACGGATAGTGAAGTGACAGTCCTATGGACAGGAGAGCAGAGCATTTCTGTTGTGCCTAGAGCCGTTAATGCAACTGAGCCTGATCTTTCATTGATTATATTGTAGTAAACACATGGCCTTTTAAGAACAATGAACCATTACATTAATATTACATGAGCCCTTATTATATGAGACTGTAACCTAGATGTTTTTTTTTTCGAGCTCCTCTTATTAAATTTCACATGACCATTTTCCAACCTATTTCTTAAAATAAAACAGGCTGTTTAAATTACTATGCCTTTAAGACTGATACACATTTTCCTTCTGTTTCACTTTGTGTCACTGATGTTTGATGGGTTTGTGCCCCAAAAAGATTTCATAATTCATCATAATTCATTCATACATGACCATTTTCTGATAAACAATGAATTAAACTGATTTGTGTTTGCAGCAGAGTTTCTGGACTGTGTGGACAGAGCAAGAAATAACTTACTTCAACCCTTTTAAAGGGATACGCCTTTAACACTGAATGGCATCACGATCACAATATGTAGCAATAAAATGGAAATACTGATGTTCTGCACGTATCATCCAGCTCTACTAATGAAATATTTTATTCCTTAAAATAAAACAGGCTTTTTAAGTTATTATGCCTTTAAGACTGATATGTAAATGACCTTTGTTGTAATTGGCTGCCTTGGACTCCAGGCTACAACACTCCCCATATCTTCAGTGTGAATGAGCATGGCCAACCTGTTGTAGGCTTGTATGTAATGACATCACAGAAAGAATGAATTGAAAATGGGCTGTTATTACAGCTTAATTTGCATATAAAGACAGTATGCACTAGGGAATGCACAGAACTTAAAAGTTTACATACTACTTTAATTAAAAAGTGTGCCATGTTATGGGCCCATTATGGTCATGCCTATATCTGTCAGAAGAGGTATCTCAACAGAGCTTGGTTTTGTCACAAGTTTAGAGAATTAGGATCCATAAAACAGTGAAATATGTAAGCTGTGCTCTACCTGATGAGGCTTTTCTGGTCTATAAAAGAAATCACAATAGATGTATCCCAGCAGTCCTTCAGTTTCGTGCACCACTGCCTGAGGACAGAATTCAAAGTAACAAAACAGACATCAGTGTCAACAACCCTGAAGCTCAACTTGTGCAAAAGTCTTGAGTCACATCTCCAAATATGAGCCAGCCCTTTCTGCCTTTTAATGTAGTCTTGAGGAACAGTTCTCCAGGCTTCCTGAAGGACTTTCAACAACTTATTTTTCAGTCCAATCTCTGAACCTGACCAGTTTCAGAGGAAATTACGTATGAACCATTTAAGAATAACAAAGCACATCTCATCTAGCTTAAGGGCTGAACCAGTGAAGACACAGGTGCAGATGATTCCAGATGATCAGGCGGTGATCAGTATACTGGTGGTGCTGAATGCTGAGGGTTTGGAACTCCTTTATCTAGGCTCCATGTATCTTCAGGCATTTTGTAACCAGTTGCAGTAAAACATTTGTTCCCTGTTTTTTAATGTAATCCACTCAATGTGCCAAAGAAAGTTTGACAGTTTGACAGAAAATAGTAAAACATAATGATTCAAATGAAATATAGAAATGAGGGGTGGCTCAACACTTTTGTACTGTATTGTTAAAGTAATTCTTTGTTATAGTCCCAGTTCCAGTAGACTACAATTACAGCATCTAGGATCTGGATTTGTACGCATTACCAGTTTGCGTACGTCCTCGTTCCACACTTCTCCTGCACTGGGCTGTTCAGCCAGCAGTGATACGCCAAAGATCTGAGTAAAAAGACTGTTCAGACCATCCATACAGGCTCCCAGAGAGAAGTAAGGGCTGTACAAACTGGGCTCAATGTTGAACCTACAGAAGACACAAAACACCCCAGAAAATGTCAATCAGAATTTTTAAACCTGCTGCATTCAGACAGTAAATACATAATCAACCACATATTTTTTTACACAGGTTTTACAGCAACAAAGCAATATCATGGAAAAATAACGAGTTTCCTTCCATAAAAACAAGAACTGTAACATGTTAACACTGTTAAACTTTTGAAATATCCAATTCTGTAAACCGTTTTAAATTTATGGATTTGATGACCTCATAAAAACAACTCCTGTGTGTACACAAACACACAAACATGCACACACAACATGTATATACAAATCCAGACAAATCTAGATTATCTCTAACACAGGACTACTTACAAAAACACTAATAATTTACATATACCGGTCTTGTTGTGTACTGATAATCTACTTTTCTGGATTTTTGTAGCACAGGGACAGTAATGCTTGTCGTCCTATATAGTAAAATAAAACAACATAAAATTGCACCAAAATGAAAACTGTATTGCAGATCATTTCAGTGCATTTTCTAAAGACTCCACATAACTTTATTCCACTTGTACAGGCCTCTGACAACCACATCTGTGCTTTCCTCTAATATTGCTGCATATAAGTTCAATAAATACACTTTAGAAATACCCAAAGAGAATGAGAATAGGCCAAAAACACATTAAAATCTAAAATATCACATGAACTCGAAGGTAAGGACGCCTCTTAAATGTTTCGGAAATGTTTCAGCCTCATCTGACAGCAGCGAAAAAGAAAAGCCCAGGCTTAACGACTACAGCGCACTTCCTTTCCTCCCTTATTCAGACAGAACTGCTGCCAAAACGCCCGTGTTGAAAACAGCTCTGAGGTCCCACAAGAGCAGGAATGCCTGTAATAAAAGGCCTTTAACGTGTCTGCCAGTGCAGCTCGGCTTCTGCTGAAGGACTGAACGGTGGAGCTGGAGCGTAGTTCATTAACACAGAGCTGACGAACAGAGTCCCCACTCTGTGAGCCAAACCTCCAACAAAGGGCTTCAGCAACAGCCTGGGCTGTTTAACAAGGAGGACCTTTCAGGGCACACATGACAGGACCAAGAGGGTATCTGGACTCCTATGAGAGAGAGGACTGATGACTTCATAACACTTATAAGGCTGCACAATATACCCTCTGTTAATAGTTACTGCAATATCCATCTCTGCAATCCTGATATGCAAATTAGCCTCTAATCAATTTGACAGGGTGACCAATCACTGCTCCAGATCAGTTTCTGGGTGCTCTGTGTAATTAAAGTCTTGATGAAGTCCAACAAAAGTAAATTAATTTTCATCATCTTTAAGAATTAAGATTAAGAGGTAAGGCCCATATTTCATTGTTCTCTAACACTTCATGGGTTTGTGTACCAAAAAAGATTCGTAATTTATAATCATGATTAATTATTACATGACTATTTTCATCCAGAGAATTAAACAGACTGTTTTATTACTGTGCCTTTATGGTCGATATATGTAACTAGTCTTTTATCCGATTGGCTGATCTGTTTTGCAGCTTATACAAAAAAACAGCAAGGGGCCACTTACAACTAGAGCCCGACCGATATATCAGCAGGCCGATATTATTCATTTTCCAAACTATCGGTATTGGCATTTATAATGGCCGATAAATGAATATTTCAAAAATAAAATAAAAACAGACAAAACACCCTTCAACCATGTCATGA
>JBBPDC010005459.1:0-13851 GCA_037974485.1 Hemigrammopetersius urotaenia | reverse complement strand
GTGTGTGTGTGTGTGTGTGTGTGTGTGTGTGTGTGTGTGTGTGTGTGTGTGTGTGTGCGTGTGTGTGTGTGTGTGTGCGTGTGTGTGTGTATCAACATTGCATGTAATCAGTACATGACTGTCAATGTTTATTCAGTACAATTCAAAAACCTTTTGACAATATTTATTTTCAAAACCTGAATTGCCACTTTTCTGTGTCATATTTTGTCTCAACCAAATGTATAGAAAATAAACCTCAACACATCTTAACAGCTGAACAGTTTTAAAGGTTCACTTTCTTCCCCTCTTATGTTCACCTCCCTCTGTTTCAACTCCCTCTGTTTCTCTCCCTTTCTCTCCCTCTGTCATCTGTATCTCTCCCTTTGTTTGCTCGTGTATTGCTATCTTTCTATTTCTTTCTGCCATCTTTCATCCATTTGCCTTGCCTCTAACTCTCTCGTCTGACTGCCTTGTAGATTCGCAATGTTTAACGCCTGGAACGAACATACTTGATTGGCTGAAAGGTATCGCGTGGGATGGCTTAACTTGCATGCAGTTGGTCTGTGGGTTTCCCCAGCCTCTAAACAGTGCAAAGACTAAAACAGAAGCGGTTAAAACAGAAGCGCCATGTCAGGTTTTAATTATAACGTTCTGTTTTGGCTATACGTCCAGGTCCGTATGGTACAGCTTCTGCGTCTGGACCCGGACCGTAGTCCGCATGTTTGTGACATAACACATGTATTCATGCTCAGTAGCTTTCCTGAAATGTAGACACGCCCCAGCAGAGACACATGATCCATGATTTACTAAGAGAAGTTATTTTCATGGTTCCTTTTTCTCTCCTGTTGACCTAAGTGTTGGTTTTTCTTTAGGTAAGCTTTTTCGAGCTTCGGACCTGCCCAGAATTGTGGAGTTTATTCTGATGTTCCACAGAGACAAGCCCATTGACTGGCTCCTGGATCACATCCTCTGGGTCAAAGTGTGTAACCCAGAAAAGGATAGTGTAAGATGATCTATTTTCTCTCACAAAATGTTCCCAGAGTAGTTATAATTACAAACAGAATCTGTGAGAGGTGTTTTGTTCCAACAGCAGGTGGAAACAAAATTAGGTGACCTGACTGTTTTGTTATGAATCTTAAATGCGTGGCCTGGTTTTCAAAGAGGAATGTCCAAAGAAACTCTGTTCTCATTTATTATGTTCTGTTTTGGGGCTTGTATGAACTGGCAAGAAAAATGCTCTGTAAAACTTTCCATAAAATTTGTCCATCTCTATTGTAATATTTACATAATCAAGTCAAAAACAGTAACCTTCAGAACAACTGGGTAGATAATCATTTTATCAGTTTTCCGTCCAACTTTATCAAATTAAATGGGACACTATTGATCATGTGTGTAAGAAATGCTGTGAGTCTTTGTTGAGCTGCTAGGGAGTAATGAGGGAAAAATCTGAATCATTATCAGAAGAAATCTGTACAGACACACAGAGACAAGAACAATATAAAATCAGATAAAAATAAGTCAAATTAAAAACTCAGAAAAATAAAACTCTACAGTAATTAATAAGATAAATAGAAATGCATTAAATATAACACTTGAGAATAATAATCTCAAATAGATTAATGTAGTGATCCAGGGTAATACGACCCTGTGTTGCAATCAACACTTACACTTCTATCAACAAATTCAAAACCTGTTCATTTCTGTCCAGCCCAGCCCTAATTCTGTTTATTTGTGTTCTATTCCACCACTCAAGGCCATCTTTATAGCACTAATTTTTTTTAGTTATGTGGTTTGTTTTCCACCTGTGAAAATGAAAGTATTTGGCTGAACCAGTGATTTAATACATAATTGTGGAACTCAAGTTGGTGCATGTTGGGTTATCGGTGTGTTCCTGTTTACAGAATCACTGCAGCGGTGAGAAAGCCAAACTGAAGCGCACTTTTAAACCCTCATTGTTCCAGCATGTGGGCCTGCACTCCTCACTGCCAGGCAAAATACAGAATCTGAAAGTTAGTAACCTTTTTAACCCCCTTTCCTTGGAATTTTTACTGATATCCTAGTGGAAATCTTCAACTGTGGAAAGCTTAAAGTTATCTAGAATTTGAATCATGTTTTGGTATGCCTGATTCTGACACACCCATTCTGGATCTGTGTGTGTGTGTGTGTGTGTGTGTGGTTGTGTGTGTGTGTGTGGTTGTGTGTGTGTGTGTGTGTGTTTAGGATAAATACTTTGGAAAACAGGTTCTGTTTAAGGCCCACTCCAACCCTTCAGCTCTTTTGAGCACTACGCTCAAGGACTATCAGGGCCACTCTCTGGACAAGGCCTACCAGGGACAAGACTTCTTCTGGGGTCTCACTCCTACCAGAGGAGACAACATCCTCATCACCTTTGCCCAGCCTCTGGTCATCAAAGGGTGAGAGTATACAAACACACTTAAAGGGGTGGTTTGGACAAACATCTCATTTACAGGGGTTCCCACCTCCCCAGGAATATAAATATAATCAACTATCCAGGACGCTTTGCTTCTCCACAGTTTGCTTCTTTAGTTTTCTACCAAACCAGTTTTTATAGGAAATCCAGCCATCACTCATCATTCAACATTTAGGATCAAAAGCTAATATTTCTCATTAATATTGATTCAGAATTTGTTGCATTAATTAAACAAAAGTTCCTACATGTCAGAAAATTTACAGTAAGGTGTCGTTTACAGTGTAATTTGTCAGTCTGGACTGCTACGCTCACAGAGAGCATGTTTTTCAGGTTGATCCGGTCACTGTTCATGTGCATATCTCCGTGACAAAGAGGCTTATTTCCATTTACGCCTCTAACAGCCCCATGGCGTATCCCAGTCACAGCATTACGAGAAATCCTGTTCTGTTTTCTGTCTCGCCCTTTTTTACCAGGAACTGACAGATAGCAGATTACTGAAAAACTATTACACACTTGTCTCGAGTTGTTAAGTTGCTTATGTGGCTTTTAAAAGTGCATGAAAGCCAAAATTGTGTCAGTTTTTATCATTTTACAATGTGTCAGAAACCACATAAGCAAGTCTGTTGAGATTTCTCAACACGGTTTGATACAAGTGTGTGATTATTCAGGCTTACTAATCACTGGCCATTACTGTTGTAGCATTAACCACATAACTGCATAAGTTTATGGCAAAATTGTTTAACCCTTCAGAATCAGAAATCTTTATTGGTCCCAGAGGAAATCAATAAATATTTTATGCCAAAGTCACAACAAATTGTCATCATACAGCATAACAGCTCCTTTATATGGAAATTCCCCAGTTTGTGTTGATGCTCGAGGTTTCAGATGTCATACTGAGCTTTGTTTGGTGTTCCTGTGTCAAATAGAACCAAAGTTACTTTAAAAATCGTGTAGTAATATTAAAACTAGTGCTGGAGATTCTTATCGCGCGATAAAAAAAATATCGCCCCCCCCGGACAGAGGGAGCTGTGTCTATACTACGCAAGCTGTGATAAATTTCACCTTGATATTTCAGTGACTTGTCCGGTTCACGCACGTTTTAAACCTGTCTCGGCCTCTCCCCCGGACAGAGCGAGTTGGGTCAACACTACACAAGCTATGATTCACCTTGATATTTCAATTACTTGTCCGGTTCAAGGAAGGGGGGGCGTTAACACCGTTAATGCCAAGATTCCAATGAGATTAACAGCGTTAAAAAAAATTATCTATGCCCACCTCTAATTAAAACACTACTTGGGTTTAAAAATGGCATCACACACAAATAAACATAAAGAACAAAAATGTTTTTGTAAAATTTTAGGTTTAAGAAACAAAAAGAAAAAACACAAGATCTCTGAACCTGGAGAACTTTCAGGATAGTCTCCACCCACAAGTGGGTGGGTAAAACCCGCAGAAGGAGGAGCTCAGGTGCGTCCGAGAGAAAGAGCAGCAAAATGCAAGCGTGTAGGAGAACAAACAGCGGCTCTAGACTGTTTTAGACTGTTTATATTTACTGAAATCAGAGTTTACTGATACACTCTGAGGTCTGAGGGTAAACACCAGTTCTAGACTGTTTTACACCGGTTATATTTACTGAAATCAGAGTTTACTGATACACACTGAGTTCTGTGGGTAAACACCGGTCCTAGTATGTCGAAGGATAATCAGATGGGAAGATATCTGGATTTGCAGGCACATACTGGAATGGTGGGAAAGAGGAGGCAGGATGTTGCTCCGTCACAGGACTTTCGCTAAGGGCTGAAATAGGTGTGGTTACAGGAAAGCCGTTTGAACTTAATGTCTCGTACTACTACTTTAATGGCACACTGCCCACCCTGACCAAGTTCATGCGTTCGGTGTGTGCTCTGGCCGACACATCCACTCTGTTCAGAACCTTCAGTATTGAGTCACACTCACGTTCATCTGATATTCAGCTGCCAAGGACACCAAACTACTCTGTTCTGTTTATAAAGCATGTATTAGTTACATATTCATTCAGAGTATTTAAAGCTGAAGATAATAAAGTAAATTGGACCCTTATAGTCACGTGTGAACACACCACAGCACACAGTCCTATATATTTAATCTATTCACCGAGTGAAGCAGCAGGCAGTCAGGAACGCAATGCCTGGGGAGCGGTGCGTAGGAACATTATCTTACTCAAGGCGCCTCAGTGGTGCCACTAGAATTTCTGGGATTCAAACACATGGCCTTCTGATCGCAAGGGCAACTCCTAACCACTGCTGCCCTGATCTGGTTCTTGTTTTAACACACTGCAGCAAAGCTTACAGCTTTATCTGAAGGGGTTTAACCTTTGTTTCCTTTCGTACCGCTGATAAGCTCAATATTGTTTTATGGTCAAAATGGTACTTTGTGGCACTTCTAAAACAAAGACCGGTGACGTTATTCATGGATTTGATAAAGCTGTGCCACATTTTGGGGCTATATAAAGAATTAATGTGTTGCTTGGAGGGATGACCAACAGGCATAGTTTTGAAAGAGCTTTTTAAGAACCAGTTTGATGTGTTTGCCATACAAAAGGTCTGTTATCTTTTACAAACAGCACAGGAAGTTCAAACAGGCCGTTGGGAAACCTGTACTTCGAGGGTATTTCTTTAAATAGACATGTCCTGGGAAACAGTATTAAACACCTGAGTTGCCTACAAAGACATGCCTAGTATCCTATGGCACCAGGACCTTTAGCATGTTTGGTTTAGGTTATCCTGGTACAGAACTAGCTGATAAAATGGACAACTGCTTTCACGACCAGAGGAGCAAAACCCAAGAGGTATAAAGAGAGGGCCTCAACAGCCCCACGGAGTGGTTCCACCGACTGGCTGGATATTATTTGCTGTTTTGCTACCTTGTCAAAATCAAGGAAACTGCCTTTTTTTCTGTTGTATAGTTGTTTTTTTGGGTTATCCTAGAACAGCAATTCTCAAAGTCATTCCAGACCCAGTCCACACACCTTCTCATTTAACGATTTCCTTTGTTTTTATTATCAGCACACTCTTGGCACTTTTTCAATCAGATTCATGAGGAATTTACCTGGAATGGTGTTTAATTAACAGGTGTTCTTCGTCAAGAGTGCATTAGTGTAATTTCTTGCATTCATAATGTGTTTGAGATCATCATTTGTGATGGTCGGGTTGGTGCGGGCGCACCAGTTTAAAAGATACTTTTAAATCTCATGCATCTTACACTTTACTGTCAAAGTGAGAGCAGATTCGGTTCACAAGCAAACAATTATAAGCAAACAGCACCATTTTTTGACTGTCTGTTGTAAGCAAATTTATTAAAAGGGATTTGCTTATCACTTGTCGTGAAACTTATCTAGAAATTAGATTTGGGCCTTTGAATATAACGTTTGAGAAACCCTGTCCTACAAGCTTAAAAGGGACATATTATGCAAAACTCACTTTTAAAAACAGGTTATAGTAGGTGTATGGGCTATAAAACATGTTCATGAAGTTCTTAGCACAAAATCGCTTTCAAATAAAGAGATATCACCAGTTTTATTTTTCACAGTTTTGGAGGGACCAAAATTTCAATACGAGCCGTTTCAGGGCTCTGTCGTTTTCATGCAAATAAGCTGTCGCCCCACCCATCCAATGCTCCGCCCACGCCTTACACTGCAGGTTTTCGTTGTCTGGGAGAAAGTGTAAGGATTTGTGCTGTTCTTTGCAGTCAACAACACAACACTTCATGTGTGACTCGCCTCTACCTGCAGCCATAGTGCTCAGTTAATCCATGCTTGTAAAACTAGCAGACGAATGGTCTCGACAGATGAGGGGTGGTTCTATACAAATTGGCCCAGTATTACATCAGACTGGGCCTTCCATTCAAATGGCTCATTTGGAAAGGGGCTTAAACTATGAAGAATAAAGCTGGTAAGATCTCTTTTATGTGAGAGTGATTTTGTGCAAAGAACTTCATGAACATGTTTTGTAGCCCATAGACCTGTTATAAATAAAGTGAGTTTTGCATAATATGTCCCATTTAAGTTTTTGTCCCCTTTAAGCTAAGGTGGAGATCATGCTGTGGTGAGGTAGGAATGTTCTTCATGGTTCAGTAGACCTCAATCAGAGAGTATTAAAACTTATCAGCGGTGTGAATGGACCTTCCTGTGAGAGTTTAACGACAGAAAGCATTTACAGGACGGCAAGCACTATTTACATTGCAAACAGAAATGCAGATTTCACACTGAAGTGGAGTCTGGTGGTCCACGTGGAACATCAGCCAACCTGTGTCATGTGATGTTGGTAACAAAACAAATTCTAAGACATTCCCAGAAGTGTAGCAAACCTAAAAGCTGGCTTGTATGTCAGGAATTCGCATTTTAGTAATGTGAGGGAGAATGTACACCAAAACTAAAAAGCAGTGGAACATAAATACTCTAATAACTAATAAACTAAACACTAGACAGCTGCTAAACATAATCTAACATGATTGTGTCAATTTAAACCTCTATAACATAGACTTAAACCTCATTAAACTGAACGTAAACAATAGCAGCCACTGACCCTGGATGTTATACACATGACATACGTTTATTTCAGCCCTGGCAGGAGTATCGTTAGGCCTGCTCGTCTGAGGCCTCTCATAAACAATACAAATAAATAAAAATAGGTGGTAACCCTGGGTGTAATCATCTGTCATTGTGATTATGAGTGACCCTGCTGCTTATATAGAAATGTGGAGGCACAGTCACACATCTTGGGTGTGTTGGGGGGAGGATGCTGAGGAGAGTCTGTGTTGGGAGGAGGATGTTGAAAAATGATTTGCTTAAAGAACAATGTTATTTCATTCCCTCTCACACACTTGCCACAGAATTTACATTCTAGCACTGTTGAAGTTCAGTGTAAACTGTACAGTATGGATGTGTGTTTATCTCTACGTATTCACACACCACTCACACACATACTGGATGCTATGTACCTTTATATTTGCAACAGTAGCCTGCTAACTGGGCTGTTAGCTACAGCGTTACTGTTACAGACACACTCTAAGGGTAAAAATCTAGGAAACCATTTAGAGCAAAGCAACACAATTATATAGTGTTAAGTTGACTTATTTGTCTGAGGTTTGTAGCTGAGCCAAGGAGAATTGGTACTGATCCAGACTTAATTTTCACAGCTGTTCAGCAAGACCAGCTCTGTATTGTGTTATATCCAGAGGAAATCAAATAAAAAAAGCACCGAGCAACTGCCATGCTTCACTTGTTTGCAAGTCATGATGTCTCATGATGTCTTTCACACATAGTACTGACAGTCAGTGGAGCTAATTTTTTAGGGGAGGGTGGTTAAATTCTCAGGACGGGCAACGCATGAAAAAGGGGAGGTAACCTTTCCAGTATGACGACATACAGGGCCAAATTCCAGACCGAGCCATCTGAGCTGTCGTTCTCTCAACGACAGAGCAAGAAGATCAAAGCACTCTTTACACCTATCACCATTTCTAGCCACTGCAGGACCATAAGCAGTCCATGGGAACTCGTATTAATGTTAAAAAAAGTGACAACTTCATGTCATGGGACCTTTAATAAGAGCAGTTTCTGTACTATAATCCTTTGGTGTCCATGTAGTTACTGATTTGATTAAAATCCATAATCTTGCCTATAAAGGGAAGTGTGTGTGAGTGTGTGTGTGTGTGTGTGTGTGTGTGTGTGTGTGTGTGTTTGTTTGTCAGTGTGTTAGTGTTTGTGTGAGTGTTAATATCACACAAATAAAGTTTAACAGTACAACAAATAAAAGCATGTGAAACTACATGTCACTTTGTCATCAGCAGCTGTGAACACGTACATAGTGCGATGAGATGTTTCTTCACAGACCACAGAGCAACATATAGCAACACTCAAGAAGTTAAAGCACAAACAATGTCATAAATAGACACCACACCAATAGAACAGTACAGCGTGAGCAGGATGTAAACCTTCCAGAGTGACTAGTGTTGCACCATAAGTGTGATTATTGCACAGAAGGAAGTTGAAAGTGCAAAGACAGACAGAAACTATATAATAAACAGACAGTACAGCAGTGTATCAGTTGTGTGAATGGAGCGTGGCCCTTCCAGAATGTATGTCTCATGAAGTAGCTGATGAGTGGAAGTGGCAGTGAATACACTGGCAATAACTACATTTTATGGGAAAAATGAAATCAGATGAAACCCCATGTCTCATATATGCTACAGTTATATTTCATTTCGTGATATACTCTAATTTCAGTAACTCCAAGACTGTCAGTTGCTTTATTTGTTCTCTCACTCTGTCTCTGTAGGTACTTGTTTAGGAGTGGAAATATTGAGACTAATGGAGATAAGTTCTACAACACAACTTTGGAGGTGCTGCCTGGTGATGTAAGTTTCCTGGGGACTGTTTTAAAGCTTAGGTTACGAGAGAGACACTCTCGATAAGGGTGACACACTGGATCCAGTGACAGATCTTGTCACGCTCTGAACATGTGTGTGTGTGTGTGTGTGTGTCTCCACCTTTCTACTAATTTTGACATTTACACCAGTTAGGGCAATAACCTTTACTACCTCTATCGCATCTTTGTGTGTGTGTGTGTGTGTGAGAAACTGATTTACTGATACAGAAAGCAAACACCTTGCACCACCCTGCACAACTTGCGTACTTCCTGCTGCAGCTCAAGACTGACTGAAGATTAAAGCCATTCACTCATATACAGTCCCAGGCCAGAGACTCATAAACTGAGTGTTAAATAATGAGAGTTGTGGGAATGATTAAGCAAACAAAATCAATATTGATATTTGTATACATGCTAATTGTAGCTAAATATAATATATTAAACAGGTTTTAAACATAATATTTAGGTGTCTAAGACATTTGCTCAGTGCTGTATTCATCCTTTCATTCACTAGTTCACCCTGGACCATGTAGTCCACGTCATTTACCTCATTCACACACACAATGAAAGTGTTGTAATTAGTCAGTGAGCAGTGATGGGACAGTAACTTTGCTGATGCATTTGCATAAAAACACTTTATTTTACTGATGCTCAGATGTCAATCAATACTGATGCTGATCTGATATCAAAAAAATGGGCAAAGTGGGCAAAAGGCCAGGGCGTCACAGTCCGCTATACTGTAAGTAGCCAATCCAAGAACATTATTTATCCTTGCTGCTGATTGGCTGCTACTCTGACGCTGCAGTCCAGAATTTCCCCCGTGGAGCGTCTCGAGCCCAGGATTTTTATTACTGTGAATTAAAGAACCAAAAAAAACGACAGCGCATACCAAGGAAAATGCACGTACATGAATTATAGTCCAGTCTATACAGTCTACACATTGTTATTTTCATTCTAGCACTGCAGGAGTTCAGTGTAAACTGTACAGTACCTTTGCATTTTCTTTAAGGGTTGTCATGGTGCAGTGCAGGAGAGGGAAGGGGAGGACGCCAAGGCTGTGAGGAACAGCAAGTTTAATGAGATATGGTTTCACACAGAGTTCAGGCCCAACGTTGGGCTGATTAGGTTTTCTCACCAGTAATAAACAAACCCCCCCAACTCAGGCAAACCCAAAACAAACCAAAACAAGCAGAACAGTACAACCAGGGAACGAGGCTCGTGCTTCTCCAAATACAGAGTCACAGATAACACCAGGATACACAGGATTCAGTAACAGAACATTCAAGCAGGTACTTAAACACCAGAGCCCAGCAGTCGGGCAGGCTTATTTCCTCAATGAAGCACGAACCTAGGGAGAAGGGGAACAAGGAGACACAGGATCAGCATAAAGGTTACCAAACATCAGACGTGACAAAGCACACAACACATAATGAAGACAAATACGGACACAGGGAACTGGGGCCGGACTGGAACTTAAATAACTCAGGGAAAACGAGGGACAGGTGAAAGTAATGATGACGGGGGGGGGGGGGGACCGCGAAAAAGGATAAAGAGTTTAAAATGAAATATTTAGGGTTTACACTATAAAAATAGACATTTTAGGCATTTTTGTTAGCACATCACAACGCGTTTTTTCACTATACGCAGGTGCTCTTGGAACGTAACCCCTGCGTTAAGCTCATGTGCCGTTTCTGTACAAAAATGATTCAAAAACATTTTTTTAGAAAATAAAATTATTTAGAAAATAAAAATATACCATATCTTAAGTTCGCCATCTCCGTTTCACTTGAAAGGTCAAACATGTCATTGGCCTCAGGGAGTTCAGAGAGCATTCCACAAAAAATTAGATATTATTTGCAATGTATATGTGTTCAAAAGGTTAGTAATAATTATTAAACCACAAATAGGTCTTAGCATGGCTGCTGGTTCTTATGGTTTCTGCATGAACTCCAGTCCTTTGCTTTTGGTTACATTGTGCCGTAATCCAGATACAGATACTGGGCCATTGCTCCTACTTGCCAATTTGGGCTGCTTTCAGAACTTGATGGGAAACACACCCAACTGTCTGTGTTTGTTAGAGCTATTGCAGTATTTGTGAAAAGGGTTTTTGTGTGTGTGTTTCAGGTCTCTGTGAGAGAACAGGTAGAGAGAGGACTGCTCCCGTGCTGCAGACCTTCCTCTGATGGCTTCGTGGTAATAGGTACTCAAATGTCATTTGTTTCTCATTTGCTTCGGGTCTTCATTGTTCCCTTTTCCTTCCACATAAACATTTGCATACATACCAGCTTATTTGAATGGCTCCTTTGAGGCCTGGTGCAGCAGAAGGACGGGAGTTGGGTCTGAAAGAACAGTGCCCTTACAGAGATTAAAGGTAGAGAAACAGAGTAAATACACTGGAATTAGAAGCAACATTGTGCTAAATGATCTGACAATGACTTTCCTCTCTCGTGGCTTTTACCACTGCATTGTTTGACGGACATTTTTTTGCAACATCCTGGACAACCAAACATTGAAAGTATATTTTTGGAACCGAGTGATGAAGCACTCGTTTTTTTGCACTCATTGAAGTACTGAAGTGATGTTTCTGTTTTGACCTTGTTGGCTTCTAATAGAATTGGACTCCATTCTCGACCAGACTCTAAAACATTCTTTTAGTTTATTTTAACATTATGGACTATTTCTATTGGTCCACTCTTCTCGAATGTTCACACAACGTTGGATGCTTTGCTCAAAAACAAAAATAAACATACAGGGGTTTTCAAGTGACAAATTGGTTATACACAGCACTGAGCTCAAAGGTTCTTTTAGGATCATTTATAGAAGTGTGAACCACCTAAATGCGGACATCA
Organism: Hemigrammopetersius urotaenia; assembly: GCA_037974485.1. NCBI lineage: Eukaryota > Metazoa > Chordata > Actinopteri > Characiformes > Alestidae > Hemigrammopetersius > Hemigrammopetersius urotaenia. The sequence goes on along the minus strand of JBBPDC010005459.1, from coordinate 2,188 downwards.
TTCTCTGTTCTTCTCTAAGATGGTTTGAAGAACCATAAACAACAGGGTTTTCATCGTAGAGAGGAAGCATTTAACAGAGAACAGTGAAAGCATTCAAAGAACCATTTGAAGGTTCACGGTTCTATATATAATTGCTGCCATTACTAAAGAACACTTGAAGAACCCTCCTGGATTTTGAAGAATCTGCTAAATGTTAAATGACGGTAGATGGTAGTGTCCATGATCTTCAGTGAGTCTCCAGTAAGGCCTATTGGTTCATTGGTTCTTATGAACAAATTAAAATTATGGTTTAAAGAATCATAAACAAGAAGGTTTTATAATAGATAAGAAATATTTAATAGAGAAAAATGTAAGCATTCAAATGGTTCACTGAATGTGCACACTTACATATATGATCCTTTACTAAAGAAGAATTTAAAGAAATTAAATGTTTTTAATGGTATTGTCTTCAGTGAATCTCTATTGGTTCAATGGTTAATGATGAAATTAAAATGTTCACATATTTAATGAAATATCTGTATGTGTGTATTTTTGTATGCAGGCTCTTTTGTGAACGGGATAGCGTCGGGAGTTGTTGACACTGCGCTGCATGAAATAGCTGCCATGCGACTCCTAGTACACTCCGACTCGGACGTCTGGGTCCTTTTAAGCGAGGTGAGCCTCTTAGTTGACCAATGTGAAGCTTTTTTTGATAACGATATCAATTTTACTACTCAAATGTCAATTTTTGTACAATGACTTAAATGAACTAAAAAAACAGAACAACAAAAAATTGTATATTTTGACCCTAATTTTTCATGCAAACCCTAAGGATTGCATGAATACTGATAAATTTATGTTACCTTTACACCAGTGAGACTCATCGGACAAGCATTGTGTGTGTATATATATATTGCACAATGTTTGTCCAATGAATCCAATATAGAAAGCTTAAAATCTGACTTTACACTGAACATTTCCAACACACTCCAATGTAAACCATCTCTGAAAGTACAACTACAACTGCTCTGATTTGCTGCATGTATCTAGAGTCACTACAGTCACTAAGTAGTAGTATTGTATTGTATTTTTAGCTTTTAAGAGGGAAATTACTGTCTTTTTAGTTTTTAAGAGGGAAAAATGTAAGACAACATGACTAGAGTTATACTTTTATCATCCTTATCTCACGGGTGGTAACGGGCTGCAATAAAACCATGTGACTGATGTTTAGAGGAACAGAGACAGATTAAACAGGTGAGCAGGTTCACTGGAAAGTAAACAACACGTCCACCTGAAGAAGCAGTTAGCAAATCCCCAGACACACCACAGACTCTGAGCTGAGCCGAGCAACTAGGAGAGAGCATCAAAACACTAACATGTATGTACACTATATGGACAAAAGTATTGGGACACACCTGGTCCCTTACTACAGGTGAAGGACAGTCTTAATGCTTCATCAGACCAAGACATTCTGGATAACACCATGCTTCCAACTCCATGGACCCAGTTTGGGGAAGAACCATTTCTATTCCAGGATGACTGTGTCCCAGTGCACAAAGCAAGCTCCATGAAGACATGGCTGGAGGAGTTCAGTGTGGAAGAACTTAACTGGCCCACAGAGAGTCCCAACACCTTTGTAATGAACTGGAACAGAGATTGTGATACACAATATGTGATTGTGATATTGTGATTGAGATTGTCTCGTACAACATCAGTGTCTGACCTCATAAATGCTCTACAGAAGGAATGGGGAAAAATTCCCACAGAAACTCCAAAATCTTGTGGAAAGCCTTCCAAGAAAAGTGGAAGCTGTTGTAGCTGCAAGGGGGACCAACTCCATATTAAAGTCTACCTGCTGATGTAATGGTCCCAGGCGTCCCAATAGTTTTGTCCATATACTGTATGTCAGGGAAGATTCTAGCCTGAGGCATTATAGAGAATAGTGCGTGTCTGTGTATTCACACCTTTCCTTTGGAATGTAGTCTGTCTACAGTTCTAGGATCATCATGCAGACTGGGCGTTAGTGGATTGTTGAGAGGCCTCACTTGTTGAATTTCAGTCATCAGGAAGAGTATTAAACTATGTCACCACCCAGAAACATATACAGGTGCTGGTCATATAATTAGAATATATTCAAAAAGTTGATTTATTTCACTAATTCCATTCAAAAAGTGAAACTTGTATAATGTATACATTCATTCCACGCAGA
>JBBPDC010005442.1:0-13852 GCA_037974485.1 Hemigrammopetersius urotaenia | reverse complement strand
ACGCTAATGCTAACGCTGTGTTCTGCATTTGAGCAAGCACACTTTGCATTTTCTCTGCGGAAATGCAGTCTAGTTATAATTACTGCTGTTCTACATATATTCTCCACTGCTAGAATACAGTAGAAGTGGTTCTCCACTGACTGGTACCAGCTCGGTTCGGTTCAGTTCGGTTCTACTCTGCTCAGTTTGGTTTCAGACCTACAGTTTTCCACTACGACTGGTTGCTATAGCGACCAAACGTTCTGAGCAGCAGCCCGAGCGGAGGCTCTAAGCTGAGGTAAACGATCGCCAGCATGGAGGAAATCAGAGGGGTTTTATTTCTTATTCTTGGTATATATCTTTAACAGCCGGTTTCTTATAAACAGAGACAATTGGCTTAAAGAAGCAACATTAGGCTAACGTTAATGCTAACACTAATGCTAACATACAGTCAACAGCACTGGCGTAACCATAGCCACCACAAATCAGTAACCTCCAATATGTACACGTCATCATTTAGCATCGACTCTGCACGCTTGGAACCTCGGCCAAGGTGGTACCAAGAATGGTACCGGGTACCAGGGACCAGATTTTAATTATGGAAAAGCAAAAAAAGCAAATAGAGTGGAACCGAACCGAGCTGGTACCAGTCAGTGGAGAACCCCCGTATGTGTAGTTATACTGTATTAATCCAAACTAATACAGTAGCTATTGTCAACTGCACTAAATGTTGTTTTGTTTTGTAGTTCTTTGTTTTTTCTTGCATTCTCATTTGTCCTCTCTGCACATGTGTAGTCTTGTGATGTTGCTGTTTCTGTGTGTTTATGGTTGAAATGACGATGAGAGTAGCTCAGCTCCTCAACACAAAGTCCAGACAGTGAACAGGCTCCAGATAACAGGCTGATGACTTAACAAAGAAAACGTTCTGCTAAAAATAAAACATGTAAAGTGTGGAAAAGTGAACACACACCTGTTAGCCAATATCAGAAGGCAGATTCCCAGTCAGAGACTAACACAAATTAGCATTCCCTATTACAACAACAGTTGGTCCTCTATATTCCAGCATGTGAGAGTCAGTGGAACCTTCCGAACCATAAGACTGAAGAATTTACATGTTTATGGTAATTCTAATGTTTCTACAGTATATGCTCTAATTTGAGTAGAATTTACTCACCGGCTGTTAAAGATAAAAATCAGCATGGAAGTGATTAATAAGGTGCTCAGGATCAGCATCAGTTTTATGAGTCGTTTGGACAGCACCATTATTGACAGTCCACAGAAACCTCCACAGGAACCGTCCTCAGGAACTGTCCACAGGAACCTCCACAGGAACCGTCCACAGAAACCTCCACAGTAACCGTCCTCAGGAACTGTCCACAGGAACCGTCCTCAGGAACTGTCCACAGGAACCGTCCTCAGGAACTGTCCACAGAAACCTCCACAGGAACCGTCCTCAGGAACTGTCCACAGGAACCTCCACAGGAACCTCCACAGGAACCGTCCACAGGAACCGTCCACAGGAACCTCCACAGGAACCGTCCTCAGGAACTGTCCACAGGAACCTCCACAGGAACCGTCGTCAGAAACTGTCCACAGGAACTTCCAATGGTATCTTCACAGGAACTGTCCACAGGACTGGATCTAGTGTTTCAAGAGGTGTGCTGTTGCAAAATGGATGGAAACTGGTGTGTGTGTGTGTGTGTGTGTGTGTGTGAGTTGTCTTCTGGGTGGAGTTAGCCCTTTACAGGTGAATGGATACACACAAACACGGTGACGCCCATAGGTTTATAACATCATCATTATCACATCAGGACACTTTGGTCATGTGCACATGCAAACTACACAGTGTGGGGTTTTTTTTGTTGCTTACAGCAACAGTGATCTGAAACTGGCTACGCAGATTAGCAACATGGTAATATACTGCTGTGTGGCCTTAAGGGGCAAGACTAGAGGTCAGTGGTTGTGTGTTTATCTCACTAAAACTAACTAAAACAAAAGTTCCATTTATTCTGTTATTGATATTTCATGTTCTATTCTGAAGTTGCTGGAGACCAAGGTTATAATAGTTTTGGATTTTTCATTAGTTTTAGTTTTTATTTCGTTTTGACTTTTTGTTTTCAAATTCAGTTAGTTTTAATTAGCTTTTAGAGGCAGATTTACTAGTTTTTATTAGTTACAGTGTTAGTTTTAGGGTTTTTTTTGTAAATTAGGATATTTGTCAGGTGCATGAATAAAAATCACCAGAATAAGTACTGTATAATAAAAACTCAACCAAAGATACATTTTGAAACATGTATTCAGAGGACACATGAACACCCATCCTCAAACTGAAATACAACAGCCCACAAGATACATCTTAAAATTCAGCTTTTTGAAATTTTGTGTGTGTGTGTGTGTGTGTGTGTGTGTGTGTGTGTGTGTGTGTGTGTAGACACTTAAGAACAGCGTCCCCTGTCTTACCCTTATATGTACTGTATCTGCCAGCCAATCAGCAGCCAGGAGGAACAAACAACACTATTTCACCATCCCACTACACTTTCTTTGTGTTCTCTCAATGTATGTTAATATTTGTGTTACACAATTTTTAAAAATTATATTTTCCTTAGTGCTACATTTATGAAAAATGTAAATATTGCCACCACAAGCAAAAAAAGTGGAGGATTTATGTGTTTTTTATGTGGAACAGTTATTAGTTCGGTTCTAACAAAAAATCTGCGAATGATTGAAGCCATGAACTCTGGGGGTTTACTGTATATGAAAAATTCCAATCTGTGTTCCGGCCTCATCTTAGCACAGAAACTGCAATAGCGAAGACAGGGGCAGCTGGTGGCCTAGTGGTTAGGGTGGTCGCCCTCTGAGCAGGAAGTTGTGGGTTTGATTCCCAAGACTGCTAAGCGCCTCTGAGGCATCCTGAGCACACTCTGCTCCCCGGGCGCGGACAGATCTTCACTTTAGTGTGGCATTCAACACCACTGATCACTTAATTCTGTTAGACAGACTTGAAAACCTGGTCGGAGTCACAGGAAGAGTCTTATCCTGGTTTGCTGGACTGACTGCAATTAGTTTGTAAGAGTTAATGGGGAATCCTCAGTGCTCACCAAAGTAACACTACTCTGTAGCAAATGGGCCTCCACTGCCAGTAAGTTTCTTCCCTCCGGCCATTAAAACTATAAACTGTACCCACACCAACATACAAACACACCACCAACACACCCTTCCCTAAACTTCCCTCTCCTCCCTCTAACAAAATGCATATACACACTGATCTTTTCTTTAAAAAAACACTGGTCTCCAGTTTCTGATCACCCATGCTGGAGTTTGCGACTGTTAGATGTTGCCCAGTCAAGTAAATAAATGCCATGGGAGAACTTTATATAGCATATATAGAACTTTATATAACTTTATATTGTTAGGGGAGATTTACAGTCACAAATCTCAAGGCAGTCCTTCCTAACTTCCATGAATATGTGGACTTTGCGACAAGGGGGAGAACATACGGGACTGTGTTTACATAAACACTGCTGGCCATGCACTGCACTGAGCCCCACCCCCACCTTGGCTACTCTGATCACATGTCCGTCATTCGTACAGACTGCTTGTCCGACATACCAAGTCCATTTGAAAGCAGATGAAGCCCTCAGGAGACCGGTCTGCTCTTCAGGACTGTTCTGAGCGACTGTATGGGACATGGTTAGAGAACCTGCAACCTACAGCAGCTCTATCAACATGACATTGGTGACTGACTACATCAGTAAGTGCATTGATCTATGCCCAACTGAAGCCTTTTCTGGATGAACACGCAATTTTGGAAGTGTTCCAGTCTGGGTTTAAAGCTCACCACAGCACTGAATCTGCTCTGTTGAGTTTTTAATGATATTTTTGTAGCAACAGACTCTGGCAACTCTGTACTACTTGTGCTTCTGGACTTAACAGCTGCGTTTGATACCATAGATCATGAGATCCTCATTTCCAGGTTGGAGAAATGGGTGGGCATTACAGGTTCAGCTCTCCATGGTTTAGGTCTTATCTCTCAGAAAGAAACTTCTGTGTCAGTATTGGTGATTTTTAATTCCACCTCCGCCACACTTCCCTGGGGGGTACCACAAGGCTCCATTCTCGGTCCTCTTTTATTTTCTCTTTACCTGCTGCCACTTGGAGCTATCTTCCGGAAACATAATATTTCCTTTCATCTTTATGCAGATGACTGTCAGGTTTACTTCCCACTAAAGCCCATTGGCACAGTGTTCTTTCCAGATTCTTCTTGACTGTCTTACTGACGTCAAGAGATTGATGGCATTGGATTTTAATGAGAACAAAACTGAAATCATGCTGTTTAGACCAAATGGCAGTAGCAGATCCCCCTGTATTGACTGGTGCAACTGGTATAAGCAGGCGAGAACCTATTACCCCAACTTTGGCTTCTCTTCACTGGCTTCCTGTTCGTTTTAGAATCCGTTTTAAAATTCTTTTATTTGTTTTTAAGTCTTTGAATGGCTCTGTCCCAGTTTACCTGTCTGAACTTCTGCACCCTTATATACCGTCCCGTTCTCTCAGGTCTGCAGACCAGACACTCTTATCCATACCAAAATCATGCTGTAAACGCAGAGGTGATAGGGCTTTTTCAGTTGCAGCTCCGCAATTGTGGAATGACTTGCCATGCCATGTTAGGCAGGACCCTTCACTCACAGAGTTTAAAAACACACTTTTACTCCCTGGCTTTCGACCCAGTGTGAGGTGGTGACTTATGTGGTTGATACACGTTTTTATCAGTTCTTGGCTCTTATCTGTACCTGTTTCTTTTTTCTATTTGCTTGTGTATCTTTGTGCTTTGTGTTTGGTTTTATTGTACAGCACTTCGGTCAGCCTTGTTGTTTTTAAAGTGCTTTATAAATAAAGTGGTATGGTATACAATTTCATCCAAGCGAGCAATTCTCTATAATATTTCATATAATGGCCATATATTTACATATAATTTGTATATATTGTTTTATACGTTTTTTTGCTATTTTTACTACATAAAGCTTTTAACTAACATCAGTTCTTGTCATAAGTATCAAATATTTATTCCTTTGTTTTTTTTTATCCTTCAAATACCAGTTTGTTTGCACAATACACTTCTTAGTAAACAACCTAAAAAATGGCCTTTCTCAATTAAAAAAAACACTGAATTTTATTTTCATGCACAAAACCACAAAACCATTATCAAACATCCTTAAGGTCACACCTGTGTCAAAATTGTGTGATTAATTTGGTCCATTGGAGTGCAGTAAACCTATTGGGAAGATTATTATATATAATTGCTCGCTTGGCCAAAAATGGATAAATTACATAATCTGAAAGAAAACACTAAAAACTAAATTTCTGAAGTGTTGAGTTTAGAATGAAAGCATTTAACCTAAATTGTACAATTTAACAGTGTAAATAACAAGGATTTTAAAATTTTGTTTCAAATGGCCAAAAGTAGCCACGAGTGAGTCGAGTGTTACAATTAGATATATGGAGTATATTATTGATATTATGAGTATAATATTAATATATTTGTCACGGTTCAGTCAGCAGCCGTTGTGGTCCGCTGCTTTTCTGTTGTTTTGGTTATGTTTCTGTTCTGTGTGCTTATGGACTCTTATTTTGACATGTCTGTTCTGGTTCTGTTCCTTTGTCACATGTCTTCTGTTTTCAGCTGTTTTCTTTTTACGTGCCCTTTAGTCCACAGCTGTCTTGTGTTTCCCCTGGTTATGTTGTGTATTTAAGCCTGTTTCTGTTAGTTAGTCCTCATGTGTCCATGCCCTCACGCCCTCGACTCTGACAATATTTAATGAGTTGAAGTTAAAAATGAAAAGATCTGAAAAACCTCTAGACTCTTGAGAACGTTCATTACATTTGCATTAACAAAAAAAAGCGAGTGAAGTGGGCACAAATGACCCACAGGAGGACCAGAGGGTTAACGTCAGGTCTATTTTCTGTATATATGATTTAGATTGTTTATTATATTGTATTGTTCATTTATACACACAGACACGTATATATACACATATGTGTATTCATATATATATATTTATGCATATATTTATATTTATAAATAGTATAAACATATATGTACAAAAATACTTATATACATTTAACATTTATCTTATATTCATAAATATAAATCCATATTACGTATTCATATTGTAGATTGTATATTATTTACTGCTGGGGCGAGATTCTTATCGCACGATAAAAAAAATATCGCCGTTAACTGCCCCCTCTCTGATTTTGATTTAATCCAGGGAACACCCTGGAACCTTCAGAAATGGTCACATGATCTCTGGGAACTGGGAACTTATAGTTCAGTTTTCTTTGTTCAGAATCTTGAGTATAAATCATAAATTTAAGTGCAAGTTTTGAGTGGAAGCAATAGTGTAAAATTCTAAAAATGCACAGAAAATGATCCAATCCGATTTTTTTTCTCTGTGGTAGATGACGCAAAGTTTTTTTTGTTAGACCTGCAGATGCTCAATTATCCGTTACGACCTTTTTACACTTGTTTACACTTCTAATGTTTTGTATATTTTTTTAAAAATAATTTTAGTACTTCTAATGTTATTGTAACCTAATTGTAACAATGTTGCACAGTCTCATAGGCATTTCACTGCATGTTGTACTTGTATAACTGTACGTGACAAATATAGAATCCTGAATTTGAATTCTTGAAAATCAACATTTACAGCCATACCTGTTTTAGGGGCGTGATGGGTAATGCTGTCACCTCACAGTGAGAAGGTCCTGGATTTAGTGCCTAGCTCGGGTGGCCAGGGATCCTTTCTGAGTGGAGTTTTCATGCTCTCTCCTCTTTACTTAAATACTTTCTCAGGGCTAGTGGTTCAGCCCCTAGGCAGAGGCTTATACTGTGCACAAGGTAGAACACACAAACCCACCCTAACCTGACCTTCTTCCTTCTCCTAACACAAGCAAATAAGTCCCGACTGTAAAATGGGCCTGTCTGTCTCAATATTTGCAATGTAAAATGGCCAACTCCTTTATCCTATTTATCCAGGGATCATGGATCAGTTTGAATACCTAAAAATACTTGAAGAGGTCAAGTTGCCTTATTGCAGTGGTGGGCAACTCTGGTCCTGGAGGGCCGGTGTCCAGCACAGTTTGATGGTAGTTCTCCTCAAACACATTCACTAAACCTGACAATTAACTGGTGAACCAGGTGTTTCTGAGCAGGGAAATCACCAAAACATGCTGGACCACGGCCCTCCAGGACTGGAGCTGCCCACCCCCGCCTTATTGTGAAGAGAAAATGTCCTTGAAATTTCAACGAGACAACAACCCCAAACACACCAATAAACAAACAACATCCAGACCAACAAGACTGACATTATGCAGTGGCCAGCTCAATCCCCGGACCTTAATCCAATAGGAAACTGGTGGGGGACATCAAAAATGCTGTTTCTGAGGCAAAACCAAGAAATGCAGAAGAACTGTGGAATGTAGTCCAATCATCCTGGGCTGGAATACCTGTTCCCATGTGCCAGAAGTTGGTAGACTCCACACAATACAGATGTACAGCAGTTCTCAGAAACAGTGGTTATACACTAGCACCTGCATATAGTTATAAAACCATGTTGTAGTGTTTTGGTAAAAATAATGCGTAAAATTCCTATTTTTATAGTGTAATCTGCTCCCAGAACACTTTAATTTAATGTTAAACACAGTTTAATACATTTCCCTTAAAGAAAATGGAAAGGTAAATAAATAATCATAACAAGTAAACTTTATTGCTTAAAAAAACATTAGCATTAACGGTTAGCATTAGCAGCATGCAGCGTGCGAAAACAAACAATCGTACCCAAAAGAAACGTTGAAATAACTCTCTCTACCCACATGTTTAGACAGAGCACAGCTTACTCATACTCAATAAACTAAGATAATTGGGGAGCGAGGTTAAAACACTAAAATACGAGGACAAGGCACGGAGCACTCATGCTTCATGCTGCAGCAGCTTCTTCTTTTTCTTCAGCAGAGGTATTAAGAATGCAGACACTGCTATTATTTAGAAGTGTAATATTCACTTTTCTTCACTTTTTGTAAAGGAATAACACAAATTTGATATATTTTTCTTCATTTTTTGATTTGTAATAGAATGTGTTTTGTTCCCAAAGCCTTTGTGTGTATGGAAATAAAAGCTATTATAAGGATTTTGAGCTTTATTCACTTTTTTAAACACATTGCTGTTACTCTGAACACTACTGTAAGAGAAAATCAGTATATTCAGGTAATGATTATTTCTTTAAATACCATATTAATGTGATTCCATTTAATAAATGATTATGGTTGTGTAACCAGCTGCGTAACCAGCTCTGAGCTGGTTAGAGCAAAGGGCACATGATTAAGATTGTTATTTGTTGCTTTTCTGTTTTGTTTTTCATAGTACTTGTTCAAGGAAGCCATTACATGGGTGACATTTTGATGCTTCACAGAGGAGTTAAAATGATGATAAGGGTTTATAGAGGTTTCTGACACAAGGATTTGACCCAGTAAGATAGTGTGAATGATGTTTTGAAGGTATAAGAGTCCTATGCGAAGAACGGTCTTTAGAGAACTGTCCCAGGGGGCCCTGTCCCAGGGTGAACATTCTCCTCAGAATAAAGTATTTGTTTGAGTGAAGAATTTTTGTCTGTTTGCTGATTTCCACCACAAAACTCGATGCCCCAGATGGGACCTAACCGCTGGATCCTGGGACTGAACAACCTGGCTCTCAAACCCTGCCAGGGTTGGTCTGGAACAAAATATTGGCCCGGGCATTTTGAACCGCGAGCAAGCCAGAAGCAGAAGTGAAACAGCGGAGAGCTCCCCCTCTTCTCCTAAAAGGACCTTGAGTGAGGATCTAACACTTACATCAGTGCAAGGCACAATTTAGAGGAGCAGAAAATGATGGACAGAGGCAGATGATGAGTGTGGCCAAGTGTAGCTTAATGCCAAGTGTTAACTTCACAATTATGGGCAGGTCAGCAGAGGTATTAATTGGTCATGGGGCAACATAAGTAAGGTTTTTCCCCATGTCCCACTGTCATGGACTGAACAGGAATGATCTGGTTCTTTGCCCAACTGCAGTGTGGAGGAAGAGGCCAGACGCGGACGAAGCGAGAGAGCTGGTAAGCGATTTATTCTTATTCTAAGAACACTCCCTAATGGAGTAAGAACTCGCACCAAAGGAGTTAGCATTCTCACACACACACACACACAGGTACTACGTGCTCAAGTATGATTTTTGTAGTTTCCAGAGATGAGGGGAGCCCGGCCAGGGCCACCAGGTGGACAGCCTTGGAGAACCGGTCCACGATGGTGCAGATGGTGTTCATGCCACGAAGTCCAGGGCAATGTGGGACCACGGCTCCTACACCCACATCGGAGGTGTCCACCTAAACAACAAACGGTTTGGACTGATCTGGATGAAGAAGAACTGGTGCAGTGGTGAACAGCTGGCAAAGCTGGTGGAAGGCAGAGTTGGCATCGGAGGTGAGACGAAAAGGTCCTGGTGAGGGCAGTGAAAGGTGCCGCAACTGAACTGAAGCCCCGGATAAATCGTTGATAGAAATTGCCTAACCCCAGAAAACATTGCAGCTGCTTCAGCGACGTGGGTAGGGGCCACGAACGCACAGCCTCCAGCTTCTGAGGATCCATAGGCGAATGTTCAGCGTCCCAGCATGTCCCGAAGAACATCATTGATGAGTTGCTGAAAGGCAGAGGGGCTATTACAAAGTCCAAATGGCATAACCAGGGTCTCATAGTGGCCAGTGGGGGTTATGAACTGAGTCTTTCACTCATCTCCCTCTCTGATGTGGACATGGTTGTAAGCGCTCCTGAGGTCCAGCTTGCTGAAGATTTTAGAACCACAGAGAGAGTCCAGGGCGGTGTTAATGAGTGGAAGCAGGTGCTGGTTCTTGATGGTGATTTTATTTACCCCCCGATAGTCAACACAGGGACGGAGACCCCTGTCTTTCTTCTTGACGAAGAAGAACCCCGTGGCGGTGGGAGGGATGTGGAGGGATGAATGGTACCATTGCGCAGGCCTTCAGCAACATACTCCTCCATGGCCTTCTGTTCCCCCGCAGTTAGTGAGTACAGATGGCCATGGGGTGGTACCATGCCTGGCTGGAGGTCAATGGCCAGGTCGTATGGGCGATGAGGAGGAAGTCGCAGGGCCTTCCGCTTACTGAAGACCCCCGCCAGGTCACGGTATGGGACAGGAATGGTCTCCAGGGCGACGTAGAGGGCCTTGGACTCCCCAGAGCACATCTCAGCCTGAGCCGTTAAGCAGAGTTCTCTGCAGGTCGGTCCCCATTGAAGAACACGGTGCTGGGTCCAAGAGATGATGGGGTCGTGCCGGAACTGCCAGGGGTGCCCGAGGATAATGGGAGGAGAGGTGAGGTTAGTGATGAAGAACTGGATGGTTTCAGAGTGATTGTCAATAGACATGATGACAGGAGTGGAACGGAGGTGATTAGGGCTGTTGGATAGGGGACGACCGTCTACGGCTGTGATGTTAACAGGCCGAGATAACACTTCAGTTTCAAGCCCCAACTGGGTAGCAAATTTCTGATAGATGAAATTACCAGCCGCCCCCGAATCAATGAAGGCGGAGCTTCCGATCTGTCGGTGACCCAGCTTTACTTGAACCATGAGCCGGGAAACGGTTATTTGGTCGGAGGCTGAACCGTTTGGACCAAGTGAAAGCCTCCCCTTCTTCATTTGGTCTTGCCGTTTCCCGGTCGGAGAGAACAGACAGCACGATGGTGGTCAGGGGAGGCGCAGTAGGCGCAGTGACCCTCACAGAATAGAGAAAAAAGTGCGTCCTATCTGCATGGGTTCCCCGGCTCCTATGGAATGAGCCTCAGAGGTGGGTGGTGGCATCCTGAAGGTGGAGCTGTTAGGTTCAGGGTGATGTTCACGGGTGAACCCGCGTGCGAACTGGCCAGGTGCAGATCAACACAGAGGAGTAGGTTGGACCAGAGCGGCAGCCGTGGGAGGGGCAGCCAGCGCAGCAGCCGGGGCTTGGAGAGTCTGCTGCAGGATAGTGCTCTCAGCATGGAGGTTGATGGTCTCCATGCGAAGAGAGCTCACCTCCTGCTGCAAGGTGGACATGACACGTCCACTTGGCTCAGAAACACAGACATTCTGTCACGGACTGAACAGGAATGATCTGGTTCCTTGCCCAACTGTAGCGTGGAGCAAGAGTACTCATGGTACCGGAGACCAAGGGTGGATTCGACATGGTGGGCATGAAGTAGGACTTCAATGTCTATGTTTACCTGCTTCCTGTTTATATACACTCATGAGTCAATTCCGGTGCCTATTGACATCACGTGACCTGGTGTGTGTGACACTCACTGTATTAGCAGAGCAGCGCTAATACACTCCACTGTTGTGTTAACAAATGGAGAAAACCCTAATGCGCTGCATTGGCGTACAGTTGACAGGAAATGACTGTTGACAGAACCTGTCAGAGAAGATCGCTCATGAAAAACATGTGGAACATTCTGGACTAAGCAAAGGAGGACCAAAACAGGAAGAAGAACGTACCACTTCCTGCTCAGCATCTGTACCAGTCGGCAGAAAAACATGGAAGAAGTTACTGCAAACATCATTGCCGTATTTTTATTATAACAAATTTCATCAGCACATGTTGAGCAATCAGTTTACAGATGAAAGGGATAATACTGGATTCTTTTTTTTGGTCTTTTTTTGGATCCCCTGTATAATGCGTTTTTCACATTTTAGTGAAGAGTCTGGCATCTTCTGTGAAGAGCTACAAGCTTAATCTTTTTGTGTACTGTGAAATGAGCTACATTGGAATAAACTGTGAGGACGTACCAGGTGTTGGTGGTGACAATGGCTCTCCTGGCGTGATCCCAAAGCCACTGTCACTGGTGGACCAATCGTTGGGCCGAAGGTATGTCAACCTCCGGTTCTTGATGTTCGAACACCGGAGGCTGGAAAGGGCTTATTCCGGTGGCAGAGGAGATGTGGAGGTTGTGGGAGAGTTCAGGCCAGATGAAGTAGTCGGCCCAGGAGCACTGACACTTGGATGTGAAGCAGCGGAGGAAGCACTCCAGTTGTTGATTGGTCCGCTCTATCTGGCCGTTCGTCTGGGGGTGATAACCAGACAAGAGGCTGGTCGAGCCAATCAGACGGCAGAAGGCCTTCCAGAACCTAGCAGTGAACTGGGGCCCTCTGTCCGAGACGATGTCCTGGGGCAACCCATGCAAGAGGACTACATGCTCAAGGATGATTTTGGCAGGGTTTCCAGAGATGGGGGAGTCCGGCCAGGGCCACCAGATGAACAGCCTTGAAAAACCGGTCCACGATGGTGCAGATGGTGTTCTTCCCTTGGGAGTCAGGTAAGCCAGTTACGAAGTCCAAGGAGATATGAGACCAAGGTCAGTGAGGGACCAGTAGAAGGTTGTAGCTCCTCATCAGAGGAGGTGTTGGAGGTTTTGGTTCTGGCACAGACCAAACAGGCCTGAACATACTGTTTTACGCCTCCTGGCGTATAGTAGTGGGTACATAAAGTCTCCCATCCGTAGTCTCAGCTGGAGGTGGTTCCAAGGCCTGGCGGACCCTGTCTTCTAACCTCCACCGGAGAGGAGCGATGATGACATGAGGTGGTAGGATGGGCACTGGTTCCGTCCGGGGACTCTCCGTCTGATGTTGTCGGGAGAGGGTGTCCACCTTGGTGTTCTTGATGGCAAGCAACTCATGGTCCTCCACCCCATAATGTTACTGCGTGGGATCAAACTTTCTAGAGAAAAAACAAGAGGGATGTTGTTTCTGGTCTGGACCTTGCTGTGAGAGGACAGCTCCTACGCCCACGTCGGAGGCATCCACCTCAAAAACGAATGGTTTAAATTGGTCCGGGTGAATGAGGATGGGAGCAGTGGTGAAGAGACGACAGAGATGATGGAAAGTGGTGATGGCATCAGCCGTCTTCCACCGGTCTCCCTCTCTGATGCGGACGAGGTTGTACGCACTTCTTAGGTCCAGCTTCGTGAAGATTTTGGCACCAGAGAGAGAGAGTCCAGGGATGTGTTAATGAGTGGAAGCGGGTGACGATTTTTTACCAGGCGAGAATCCACCACCACCTCACTCTCAGGATGCTGGAAGGCGGCCCTGAGCTGAGCAGTGAACTGGTCATAGTTGTAGGCGGTGACAGTGTTCGCTCTAAAGGCCACCGCAGCCCATTCCCCTGCCTGCCTGGTGAGGAGTGATGACAGAAGTGCGATGCGGGAGCAGTCTGAGGGGTAACGGAGAGGCTGAAACTCAAAAACGAGAGATAAGTTAGTCAGAAATACATCACACTCCATCCGTTCCATTCCATTTCTCTGGCAGTGATATCTTAGGCATGATTGGGCGAGTGGCTTGAGCAGGAGGAGGAAGAAGAGTCGGAGTGGCTGCCTGGGGAGGATCAGCTGTTTCAGCAGCCGGCGTCAAATGTGCCTGCTGCAGGATGGAAACTTCCGCACGGAGGTTGGCGGTCTCCGTGCCTAGTGATGTCACCCCCTGCTGCAGAGCGGCAATCTAGGCTTATTCAGGATCTCCAACAGGTGCGCGACATCCGCTGAGCTTAGGGACACAGACATTCTGTCATGAGTGACCAGGAAATGACTGAGCCTTTGACCACCTGTAGCGTGATTAAGAGTTCTGGCTCCCACAGAATGGTTAGACACTCCTACTCAATTAGTCACCCTCATTAAAGACCTGTCTTAACTAGTCACCTGTACAAAAGACACCTGTCCACAGAATCAATTAATCAAGCAGACTCCAAACTCTCCAACATGGGAAAGACCAAAGAGCTGTCCAAGGATGTCAGAGACAAAATTGTAGA
>JBBPDC010005423.1:0-13854 GCA_037974485.1 Hemigrammopetersius urotaenia | reverse complement strand
CTAGATTAATCTAGATTAATTCCAAGATTACAATGAGATTAATCTAGATTAAAAAAAATAATCTATGCCCACCCCTAATTATATATATATAAATTATAATATATATTTTATATTTAATATTTTTATATTTAAATTGCACATGTGCCATCATAAACTAAGTTGGCATTTAATGCAGCATGTGTCAGTCATGTTGAACATAAATGGAGCTTCTGAAAGTTCTCAATGGGAAAATTTGACAGATATCTAGCAAAGACATTAAACATCCCTGGCAGTACAACTGGTTCGATATTTCATGATTTCCAATTTAAATACAAGGCACACAAGATTTCTCTCAGACTAATGATAGGGAAAGTAAGAGAGAATCCAGCAGTCACTTGAAAAGAGTTGCAGGATGACCTGAGAGCAGTAGGAACACAGAAATCAAGCATCCTCTGCTATATGACTAAAAATAAAAACAAAAATTTGCACAAACATTTAGACAAGTCAGTTGCTATCTTTTATAATAATGTATTCTGAACAAATGAAACAAAGAGAAAACTTTCTGGAAATAATAATGTTTGGAGAAAGAAGATATGTGAGTATGATCCCCAAAACACCCCACTCTCTGGTGAGTATGGAGAAAAGCACTATGATATGAAACAGCTTCTCATGGAAAGGGTTTTGAAACATTAAACACCATCGCTGCCTGTGCTGGAGAAACTAAAGCGTCAGAATATTTGTTATCCTTTCATTGCTTTGTCTAGACTGTCAAATTGTGAATAACCTGGAGGATAAATTTAATCTACCTAATATTAACCTGTAACCTATATCTAAACCTACTTCTTATTGTAAATATATCTGCTTAGTCCCATTTTTATTAGTTGACTGATTTCTTTAACTATATTAACTACCTTTTTCTAACTCCTTTATACAAAAGGACAATCTTAAAAAGTGCAACCAAAAGGGCTTCAGGGCAGCAAACATGGGTGGAGCGGTATTACAGCCTGTCAAGATATTCTTGTATGACTCTGTAATTGTTACTTAATCAGTATCCTTCCTTTTCCTGCATGACACTGTGCTGACGAATCCCCTTCCCTCCTTTTCTGCAGTCATTACCGGATAAGGAGGGAAAGAAATGTCTTTTCTACGTTAAGTGCTCGGACAAAAGTTTTGAGATCAGCGCTTCCGATAAAAAGAAGAAACAGGAATGGATTCAAGGTAGCAAGCTGTCTCCTGATTCGCTTTATGATGTGTACAGGATTTCTACAGGATTTCTATTCATTCACTACGGATATTGTTACATCAGCATCTAGTGAAGTGAGAAAGCATTGTCAAGGGACAAGCATAGCTACTGTATTTTAACCCTTAAACATATAAGAAGAAACTGCCATGAAAGTGTTCCATCTTCTTGATTTTGTAATGTCAAGAAGTAATGTATTTTTTTTACAGTAAATGTAAATGTCACTTAACTGTAAAAAAATAGACAAAGCTTTGAATGATATCACAAGTTGCTAAGAGATGGAATTGATTGTGAAGTTGAATATATGGAAGTAATCTCTCTTTCTGTCTCTCTTTTCCACTATTTTCTCTTTGCTTTTCTTCCTGTGACTTACTATTCTTCCCTCTCCCTGCTTTGTCTCCCTCTCTCCATTTCTCTCTTTTACTCAGCCATTCAGACGTGTATCTCTCTGCTGAAGGTCGGGCGGCCGGCTCCGCATCGGGAGGCTCGGCAGAAACGGCGTGAGCTGCGGCAGAAGCAACAGGCTGAACAGGAACAGCTGGAGCTCAGGATGAGAGAGCTGCAGACTGCCAACGAGAACAAACAGAGAGAGCTGGAGGCCATGAGGAAGGTCTGTAAACGTCTTTGATAACATCATGTTTTCACCATGTTCTCGACCCCTACACCAGCGGTTAACAGTTTTGCCAGAGTCCAGTTTCCTGCTATAACACACCAACTAAACCTGGTACTTAAAGGTGGGGTCAGGATTTTCTTAATATTTGGCTAAATGTTACTCAAATTATTGACAGCTGTTGATAATGGAATGCACTCAGAAGATAAATCTGGCCTCTGTTGCTGCTGTAGGCTCTGTAAACTGTAATTGTTCAGCATATCCACTTGACTGTTAATATTGCATTCAGAATCAGGAAGAATGTTGTTAAAACAGTGAAATTCCTTAAATTCAGTGCACATGTTGCCACAGCCTTGTCATATAGCAAACAAATTCTAATAATACCCACCGCTGCAGCTGGTTAACTCCTCAATGAACCAACAAAGGGAAAAGAGCTAACATGCCTATTTCTGCCACTATCAATAACTTCTCACTCCATGAAACAAACTTAAAATAGAATATGGCGGATCTAGAGCAGGGACAAGTGCAAACATCAGTGTCACTTTCTAACTTAAAGGGGACATATTATGCAAAACTCACTTTAGTTATAATAGGTCTATGGGCCTTACAAAACATGTTCATGAAGTTCTTTGCACAAAATCACTCTCACATAAAGAGATCTCACCAGCTTTATTCTTCCCAGTTTCAGGCCCTTTCAAAATCAGCTGTTTGGACGGAGGGACCAGTATTTTCCATGATTAGTTGAAGATCCGCAATTTTGTCTGCTAATTTTACGAGCACGGATAAGCCGAGCGCTGTGTCTACATGCAGAGGCAAATCACACCTGAAATGCTGTGTTGTTGACTGCAAAGGACAGACAAAGAAAACCGAAGAACTTGCATGGCTTTTATTTCATTTTCGATGGTCATGTCCCAGTAACAATCGGTTTCGTTCCACCTTAAGTATTGTGCAGTTTAGCTAACACTGAGCATTCGTAAGGCTTCATGAGAACTACACAAGGATATTATGACTAATGACATAAACCTAAATAAACTCACAAATTCTCATTCTAACAAGCATCAGCCATCATAAAGACTGATTTTCTTTGTTCACCCCAGCCCATGTATTGACAACTGACAGCTGTTTGAATAAGCCTTTATAATTGTCTATACGGTCTATGCAGTTGTTGCCATGAGCGGTAATAGGTGAATTTTATACAGTGTAATGTATGTTACAAGATCAGCATAAATACCAGAATGTACCCACCTCAGTCCGAGTTTTAAACGTGTAACCAAAAGAGGAACAATGACTGTGACCACATTGACCAGTCACAGTGTATATTTCCACAGGAACTCTGTGGTTCTCTGTTGGGAGCTTTTGTTATTGGTAGATGCAAATTTAACTGAAACTTTCTACTTTCTACTCACCTCATTTATTTTTCATGATATCAGAAGAAACTGATAGTTTTGCTAATTAGCTATTCATGAGAATTTAAATCACATTAGGGCCAGAGTGTGGTTTCGGGTGAGAGGGCAATTGATTTAGAGGGGGGGTGATGGGGGAGGGGTTGTGGGGGATGGGTGTGTTTCGCTGGCTTTCTTAACCCTACTTAACCAGTGTTTCCAGTCAGCTTTCCATTCAGAAACTGGAATTTAACAAGCTCTACTGGTTTAGATGGACAATCCCCTTCAAGACATCTGATCCAAAGTGGGCTTACAACTGTAAAACAAGCCAAATTAGTCAATATTCAAGATTCAAGATGTTTATTTGCCATTTGCGCATGAGACCAGCAGTCCATGCACGTTGGAATTCTTGTGCAAAGCTCTCTGAGGCAGGTTACATTTTTTTTTTGATAGGTAGAAAAGACAGGAAAATAACGCAGAGAATAGAGCAATCTACGAGTAGTATATAATATATAAAATATAAAGATCACTGTACAAAATGTTCTAAGTGATTAGAAATACGAACTTCAGTTTCCAGTTAATACACATTTGGCTGCGGCATTAGATGTTGACTAATGTGTATCCAGTTAATAGTTCTGGAAGTTGCAGCTATCCAGACAAAGCAGATCTGTCAGGTGTGCAGACTCTAAACTTTGAACTGATACTGCATTCATATTCATAAGTAGAAGAGAAGATAGTGTTTCACAGAATGAATAAGAAGAATTATTTTATGTAATTCTTATTTTTGTCATTGCTTACTAGGAACACAAACAGAAAAGGTTTGCATACTGTGTGTAAATATAATCGTGTAACTCTGAATTATTCATATGTAATTGAATGATTAATTTTCCAGTTACATTTGAATAGCATCCAGAAGTGAACGTAATGACTCTCGTTGGGATTAATATTGACAGATTCTAACTTATCGATGGTAAATTGTCTTCAGGGTGGTTGTTCAGTTTTTGGTTGACTCAGGGAAGTTAGCTCACAATGACTGACTGTATTAAACAATCCATTTACTAATCTGAGACAGGCTGTCTTGAGTACAACAAGTAACAGATGCGTTATACAGTATTTCTCAGTACTACTGAGTAGCACTGTGGTAGTGTGCAGGCAGTGTGTAGAGGCAGCAATCACTGGAGCTCCTGTAACAACAGCCTCTCTTTGTGTGACCCCTGAGCCGGAGTGTGAATGGAAAACAATCTACCATTGATGAGTCACTCCCTGCCCCACTCAGCCTTGCAGAGAGCAGGACAATAAGCGCAACAGGAGATAGCTAGCTTTGCTCGTTCCAGTCCTGCCGAGCTCCCACTGAGACACAATAACCTGTGTGTCACCTCTCCAACCTGAGGCATCTCACACTGCAACACTCACATGTTCAGTCACACCCTAACATATGCCGTAAAAGGCGAGAAAATAGTCACAGGCAGTGGTTAAGACAAGGCACTATTATTAGTAAAGATAATTGAGCCAGTTATACACACATTATATTGACTGCCCTGTGAGAGAGAGGGCAATGTGATTACAGTGGCTTTGTGTTTAGAAGTGTCACCCTTTTACAATGTTTGGAGACACTTTGCTTTCTTTTGAATTGTTTGAGCAACATTTGATTTTCAGCCTATTATTTACTTCATTTGCTTACTTTTTCAGTTTATACTTTAGACATAAGTAAGACATCATAATTGATAAAGGTTCTGTAAATATAAAGTGACTCTTTACTGATACTGATTATTGATATATCAGATACATTTTTGCAACCCTCAACCCTAAGCTGACCAGAGCACCAGAATCCCTCTCCAGCTTCAAGAACCTCCTTTAGACTCTAGATTTATTCAGAGAACATCTCCTCTACTAATGCATTTTTCCTATATAAAGATTTAGCGCTATTGTGAGTCTGCTAAAAGAACGTGATGTAATGTAACTTCATGTTCCACTGGGGGTCTTCTTTAGTTGCATCTAAACAGTGATTTGACAGTTTCCAGACAAAAAAGAACAAAAAATGAATCCTTTATCTTTTAAGCACCTGAAAGGGTTTTTCATTGATGCTACATTCATGTTCCCTAGTAGAAGAGGAGATGTATAATTATAATTTAAATTACAGTTTTGTTTTGTAGAAAGAAAAAGCATTATTTACATTTTATCCTTCGTTTTGTCATTGTTTACTTTGAACACAAACAGATAAGGGTTGCATGCTGTAGCACCTTGAGATTTGAGTGCTGATATCACAACAAAATCCTGTTTTTTGGGGGCGGGGTATTATTCCAAAGAAAGTGCTTTTTAAGTTGTTTCTTCAGGGTTTTTTTTTTTTGCACAGAAAAATTTAAAAAGCCTTTAAAATGAAATGCTAGGTATCTCCTTGAGGGCAGTTTATGTGTTGGTTGAAAAGTTAATGGTACAGAGTTACCTGTTTACTGTGATCTCTAGTAGCAGAGTTCCCTGTGACTTTTACAGGGAACTCTTACAAAAAGTATGTAGAGCAGGAAGGACTCTGTGTAGAGCAGGAAGGTCTCTTATGGGTTAAGTGTGTTGGGTTTAAAGGGTATTCCTGCAGCGTCCAGGTTTATTGCTGGCCGAGTTCTCTGTTCCATGCTGCTTTATTACTGTCTGGCTTTTCCTCTGCTCATAGCTAATAACCATCACCGCTGTGCTACGTGCTCAGTAAAGATCTTATGATCTTGTCTGAGGGCCAGACTGGACTTTTAACTTGCTTGAGGCCTACTAAAGGAGAGTTTTGTGGTTTCATTTTGGTCCATTCTTTCTTAGTTTGTCTTCATGGCATGAGTACATTTGTACTTCATTTGCAAATTGTCTTCCTCTGTACATGTCATTTGAATTGGACAAATGGCTTAGAAATCTTCTAAATCTTCTAAATAACAAAACCAGATTTCTCAACGCTTGTTTATGCTCACTGCCATTTTTGTCTTGAAGATTTTAGAGACAAACTTTACAGAGAAGTGTCTAGCCAAGGGGGAAAAATATACTGGAAAATTACTTTATATTTTTGTATACTATATATGTATTGATATAAAAAAAATTAAGTTGTATTAAGAGAGGAGTTTGAAATTATTATAATAATACATTTGTGCTATTTGTGTCTTTTACATGAATCTATTAATTAAAGGAAAGCAGTAATGGCACAGCTTCCCCACACTCAAACAGTTGCTACCTCATTGTACACATTTATTTATTGCTTAGTTAATAATTTTAACTATGCACTTAGTATAGTTTGTGTATGGTACTGTACCATGTGACTAAGAAGTAAATTCAAATAAAATTTTTATGTTCATGTACATGTCAGTAACTCGACACTCTGGATAATATAAATGTAAAAGCTGCTTGTTGACCTGCAGCTCAACAGTAATGAAAATATGAGAATGGTTATCATTATCTCTCTTACTCTGAACAGAAACTGGAGGAAGCAGCAGCTAACGTAGCCGAGGAGGAGCGCAGGCGTCTGCAGACTCAGAATGAGCTGGAGGACCTTTACAGAGCTGAAATGGAGAAGGAAAAAATGGTATTCATTCATTCTTATACTCATTTTGTCAAATGAAACTAAAGAATATTAAACAATAAGGGGCTTTGTGTTACTGTGGTTTTATCATGGTTTCCATAAAATATTGTTAGTTTTTATAATATTATAACACACTAATGTTCAATAAATAATCTAATTTCTAATTAATAGTAATAACAGTAAAGTATCATTAAATCGCTGTACAGCCATATAGTTTGTTAACAGTAGACTATGGTTGCTAAATAAAATATCAGTCTCTACCTGTCTATGTAACAATTCTTTGATTTTTAATAGCTTGGTAGTAATTCAGAATTCAATGGATCAGTGAGGTCCTTTCTGTATCCTCTGAATATTTTATATCAGTTCACCATGGCTTATTATTTTAGAACTGGAACTGTATTTTATAAGCTGTATTCTTCTGGGTAAAGCCTTGTTTTTCATAGTACTTTGAGAGTGGAAATATCTCATTGGAATGTGCATTCTTAGTCAGAAAACCAATCTTGGTGACCTCACATCCTCATTGTGGCACATACACCAATGGCATGTTTGGTTACTTAAGCCTCGTTCATCCTTATTTGTCGTGTTTCAGGAAGTTCAGGATGTAACTTCTGTTTTCTGCTGTTATTCTTTGAATGTGGAAGAACCCACAGATACTTACATCTCATTATGAACTAAAAACATACGCAGGCACACAAAACATAGTGCAGTAGTATATATTAATATAGTGAGCCACAGCGAAACATCATATATATATATATGGTGTTTTGCTGTGGCTCACTGGAGTTGATGTGAAATAATAAAGAGATTAAAGTGCAGAATTTCATGTTGTTTTTGTCAAAAATAGAGTGATGAGGAAGAGTGAGAGGGTTCTATGGTGGGGGAGTTTTTCATAATGACAGAAAGTGATCTTCTGTGTGTTCTGCTGTTGAAAAGTTGTGGTCCCTTGTTGTCTGTCTGATCCTTTGAACCAGGACACTTATTTCTTAATGATAAACCAAATAAATGTTTCACTTTATTACACTTTACAGGCCCTCTAGTGGCCGTTCCACTGGCACATTACAACTTGTTGATTTTTAAAAAAAATATTGTCAAATAACATTTAAACATAAGTTAATTATTAAAAAGATGATCAAAATGGCTCAAATTGCCTTGATGGCAGTGAAAAATTGTGGTTTGGTTTATTTTAATTATACATAATGATGTCCTGCTTTACTGGAATTGACCTTTCTTTGGCCCTTAAATTAAGTGGCACATCCAACAAAAAAAAATAACTATGTAACTCCATAGTCACAGTAGGTGTATAAAAAGGCATATTGCTACAGTTAGGTCCATTAATGCTTGGACATTGATGCAGCTTTTGAAATTTTCTCTCTGTATACCACCATAGTAGATCTGAAATCAAGTAGTCAAGCTGTGATGTAAGTATAGACTTTCTATGTGTTTATATAAGTGTTTACGAAAGTTACATTAAGCTTTCAAAAATTACACAGAGGCCATGCATTTTACGAGGCTCAAAAGTAAGTGGACAAAGTAATATAAGTACTGTTTTAATACTTGGGTGAAAGTGCCTTGCTCTGTCTCTGTCCAGGGACTTATAGATTGCACTGGATGTTATAGACACAGAGCCACTGTGGTTTGGTGGTGGTGAGAGAACGCTGAGATGAGCTGCTATGAAAACTGTATAAGCTCTGTCAGCTTGTATTTGTGGGACAGTTTAGTTTATGTCTTGAATTAGGTGTGTCAGTCAGTAGTTGCTCTGTTCATTTCTGTGTTTGTCTCAGGTGCGGTTACAGATGGAGGAGCAGGTGGCACAGAAGGACAGTGAGCTGGAGCAGTATCTGCAGCGTGTACGAGAACTGGAGGATATGTACAATCGCCTGGAGGATGCACTAGAGGACGAAAGGCAGGCCAGACAGGATGAAGAAACCGTGCGCAAACTCCAGGCCAGGTACACACACACACACACACACACACACACACACACACACTCTCTCACATATATTCATTATAGACTTAACCACAAAGTACATAGAACAGTTCTGTTTACATAGCACATTTGTAACCATCATTGAGTAAAAGTGTTTTACTGCCACAAACAAATAAAAGCAAAGTGATTTTATTAACTAAGAGCGCTACATAGACTTAGAGGCATGTAGCGAAACATGACAAACGTGGGAAAAAACACAAGGATGGACCATGTGGTCATTTTTGATGGTGACACAGTAATGTAGTAGACGTTGGAACACGAGGAGTTGAAATGGTGTGATTGCTGGCTGATGTGTGCGGTTCCTGTTCCCTGTCTCACCCCACACAGACCTTCCCTTATCCTGCCTTTGTGCTGACCTTTTACCAGCTCAGCACTTTCAAACCTGCACTGTGTGCCCTTTCCCTTTAAGTCTTGATCTGTTACTATCATCTATATATTCTATATACTCTACAGGTCAAACGTATGGAAGCTGTCAGTCATTTTTAAATCACAAATGTAAACACTGTTAGTTTCAAAATAAGTTTCAAAATCCTCCGCGTACCAGCCAGTACATTCAAATGGAACTGCGAAAACAGCCCCTTTTTGAATTCACCGTTTCCAGCATTTAAAGATTTACATATGTCCACCTATTCAGCCTACAGCAGTTTAGCTCAGCTCACTTGCTACAGGGCAGCTAGCTGAAACAATGAGTTAAATACATCAGTCATAAAGACACAGCAACAACAAAAGTCTCTTTAATTCTGAGAGACAAAAAGAGGCTGGAAAATGGTTATGTAAAATGTGTTATGATGAATTAAACTATACAAATGTCATAAGTGGATCTCAGTGATATGGCCCTTTTAAGAAATCTTTCTATTCCTAAACAAATTTCTATGGCTTGTAATAAAGCATTCGTACTTATGTGGAAAACAGCATGAACAGGTCTTTGGTATTGATTCCTTACATTGACTAGAGTTTGATTATTTACAAATATCAAATTTAATGCACCTGATTCAGTTCATCAATCACTCGTACACCTGCTGCATAAACGTAAACAAGTATTTATTCATATCGAACATTCTCTCCTCAAAATTAATCAAACCAGGCGTTACATTACATTACATGGCCGATGGTTTTATCCAAAGCGACTTACATTAAGAGGAAACACTCAAGTTTTAGGACAGTGTGACAACCAGAGGAGAGTTCTACGTGTTAAATCTTTATTTTAGAGTAATGCAAGAAGATGCATTAGAAGAGGAGATGCTACCTGAACAGATGAGTATTCAGGAGGTGTTTGAAGCTGCAGAGGGATTCTGCTGCTCTTCAGTGGGGAACCACAAACAAGAAGAGTTTGGACTGCCTTGTGTATAGGGATGGCAGAGCCAAATGCTGTTCCTTAGAGGCGTGGAGGGAGTGAGTAGGAACATAAAGCTGAATGATAGGGTTTAAGTAGCTGAGGCTCAGGCAAGAGTCAATGAGGCAGGCAGTGTAGGTCACTCAGCAGTGGGGTGATGTCAACCAGCTGAGGTGCTGCTTTCTGGACCAGCTGTAAGTGTCTTGCCATGCCAGCTGGAAGACCCGCTAGGAGGGCATTGCAGTAATTGAGTCGAGATGTTAAAAGGTTAATTAAAAGCAAAATATTTTCTGATAAAGGTTACTGAAGTGTTTGTTTTGTGGTGCAGGCTCCTGGAGGAGGAGGCAGCGAAGCGTGCTGAGCTGGAGCAGATCCACTTGCGGCAGCAGCAGGCCATTTCACAGACGCAAGCTGAAAAGGAGGAGCTGGAGCGAAAGCGGCTGGCTAAGGAGGGCGCCCTGCAGGCCGCCATGCAGCAGCTGCAACAGCTGGAGAGTGAAAGGCAGGGGGCACTGGAGCAGTATGAGGTACTACACATGCTTTTGGCTCTATGTGTCTTTGAGTATTTCCATAGTGTATTTCTGACTTGTAGTACAGGTAGCGTGCTCACAGTGTAAAATTAAGTGTTGTGTAGTGGACTATTAATAACTGGATGATGTGCTAGACCCAACAAAAGGGAAGTGAGGGTGAAGTGAAGTGAGGCAGGAATTGTTGCACACTACCACAACTAGTAGAAGGGGAGGAGCCAGGGAAGACCAGTGCTGTCGGATGACTTTGGGCATCAATATCTGCATTTTTATGCAAAAGCTTATGCTTTAGATAAGCAGAAGGTAAATGAGGGTCTTGATATCAGGCACTACTCAGTAATTTGACATTTCAATTTAGTGCAATTTAGTTTTTTAAATTAAGATATTACACTTCAGAAACCAAGTTTCTATAGAAAGAAGCATGTGATATAGTGTGAGAATGCAGTGCATAGTGGACAAATTGAGACAAATACATGCATTGCAATATTTATGACAGGAGCTGTTCTACTGTCTTTTTCAATAGTAAGTTAAAAGTTCAAACCTTTGATAATAAGTCCACATTTTATGTCTAAACATCAGCAGACCCAGAGTAAACACTGAGCTGTGTTTATAATAATATAACACAATGAGCACTGCAGTTCAAGCTTAAACAGTGTAACTGAAACACCCTACAGAATGAACTTGATTGTTGACTTACAGTGCCCTCTACTGCCCTGATTTAGTGATACATGGCCAGGGTCTGACTGCATGGCTGCCTGATAGCATTGATTCTGTGTTTATTATCTTGTACAGGAAGTAATGAAAAAATTAGAGGACGCTGCCAATAATACAAGAAGTTGGAAAGACAAAGTGGCCCAACATGAGGGACTTATACGTCTTATACAGCCTGGTAATGAGCACACTACTGTCTTGTTTTAGTTTACTCTATCTTCTTCACTGCAGTTCTGTTATACATAATACTGAAACTTGAGATGTGATGAAGTTCAGTAACTCGTTCAGTGTATTTGAGAGCAGTATGCAAAGTTTGCTTGATTTTTTTTCCTTCACTAAAAACTTTGGACAGTTACTACATTTCATAACCAAACATATGTGCTAACTACTATAATTCAATATAATTACTTTACAATTAATATATTTTTTGTAAATGATAAGACATTTTCTATCTGATACCTTCCAGAAGTTGATTAAGCACCAAAGTAAACTCTAATGCATTGTTTCTTAGCCCAGAACTCGGGTCCCACCATTGCGTTGCCCAATGAATAATGTTTTGACAGACATTTATTTGGACATCTCTCCATTTTAGCTGCGATTGGCTGTTTGTACACATACATGCAAACAGTCAATATCTTAGATCAGGGGTGTCAAACTCTCCTTTTTGTCCTGCATAGTTTGATGGTTCTCCTACTGGCAATTAACTGGCAAGCTGAAGCAGGTGTTTCTGAGCAGGGAAATCACTAATATGCGCCAGGACTGGACTGGAGTTTGACCCGTGTTTTAGATTAAAATGAGAAGAAGAGTAAACCAGGATCAGGTAGCAAAAGAAGTGATTAAATCACTTTTCTGCATTGTGAAGATGGCCTCTAAAACTCAAGTAATGTTCAACAGAGAATACACTGTTTTTTAACATTAAAAAACAGTGTATTAACCGGAGTGTAAAAAACATGTTTTAGTTAATATTTGCACTTTTACTTGACTTAGAAGTTTGTGTTCATCTGCCTTCACTGATTATTAACGTATTCATGCCTGTGTGTGTGTGTGTGTGTGTGTGTGTGTGCGTGTGTGTATGTGTGTGTTTAGGCTCAAAGGCCCCACAAAAGATCACAAATTGGGGACCTGCAGCTTTCACCGAGGCGGAGTTGAGCCTGAGAGAGAAAGACTGGCAGGAAAAGAGAAACAGGCCCTCTCAGACCCAGTGAGGCTCCATTAGTGTTCGCCCAGCATTATTGAACCAACGTTTCTGTACATATAACCACTACTGAAGTGGATACGCTGCCTTCGTGGGCTCCGTGTCTGACTCCACTCAAAGGGACCTGTGAGACGGCCTATGTGACCGCATAGTAGAGTCTAACCACATGCTGTCTGTTCTCATTTCAGTTACACTGTAACATTCCAGGGCATTATTTCACTTTGATGGCTGTTTTGAAGGGATTTTATACCTTTGAAAGTACCACATTTTATATGAATATGTTTAGATGTATTTTCTGCCAAAGCTATAACAGATTTTCCAGAAAAGTCATAAATTGAGTCAGTCTTTGTTCAATTTAAACATGAAAAATACTTAATTGTCCATGTAACTACAAATAAAACATCCAAATGAAAGTGCCTAACTGATAACCTTCTTGTGGCCTTTAATTTAGTGTTGCTTAGAATCAGAGTAAAATCATGCAGAAGTAATAAAATACTCTTTTATTGCAGTAAAGTATTGTTTAAGTGAATGACATACTTTTAAACATACTGTGTAGATATTTTTTTTGTAGTTTGTGTAGAATAGAGTTTTAGACTGGACCAAAACAAAACAAAACCCTGTGTGGAGGCCAGTCTAGTCCCTGGAGACAAAACCACAGTATTAATACCAGAGAGGTTTCATTAACCAGAATTTCACATGTTTTTCAAGATGTCTCACCAGGATGGTGTCTTTGTGCATCCAACTAACAGTATAATGTCCAGACTTGAGTAATTTGTTTATGAAGACTCAATAAAACTACAGATCAATCTTCTTATGTTTGCTTCTTCATGGTTAAGTACCACAAAGAAGTAGCTTAAACATGTTCCAAAGGTTATTATAGTTACAAGTTCTGACAAGAAACACCTAGGAGTTGCCTAAACTTATAAATAAGTAAAGTTTTTTAAATTGTGAAATTATGATTCAAATAAAGCAAAAGATAAGAACAACTGGAATAGAAGTAGAAAAGCCATAAGCTAAAAACTAATGTACTGAGGGACTTCAGCTGAACTCTTTACTACATGAAGTTGAAACTGAAGTTTGTTAGGCTCTGTTCTTCTTCTTGATGCACTTCCAGTCTAAATTAAAAACACTTCAGAACACTCCAAAGTCTAAAATATGACCAAATGCAAAGCAGGACAAATTATGTCGCTGACGTAATAGAACACGTACAGGTTTATTTTAGTAATAACTTTTGAAAACACTAAGGAACATTTAAACACATAAGTACATTTATGGCATTTATCAGACGCTTTTATCCAAAGCGACTTCCATTCCCTACCTACAGGGGGCAGTCTCTCCCT